>AWVX01010845.1:0-21160 GCA_000500245.1 Cronartium ribicola 11-2
AGTAACCTTTTCCCAAACAGCCATGGGTTTTTACAGGTGCTCGCTAGATTTGGTGTATGATAGCCCTCAAGGCTCCTAAATACACTTAAAGCAATGAATAAAAAAAAAAGTTACTTACACTAGTGAGGGTTTAGTGATCACGAGTGTGAAAAACTGGCTTTCACCAGCTGGTGACTCCTAGTGTAGCACCACGTAGTATAAATTTGGTGCAAAGTTAGTGCAACGACTGCAGATGCTCTAAGTAGATGGGCGATCGATCCACGTGCTTTATTTCGCTTCATACGTGACACGAGACCGTTTGACTCCATTCCAGTCACTTCCGAGACCAAGCCCGGGCAGACGGCCACGAAGGCTCGCAAGGTATTCCTGCGGACTTGTCCATCACCCCTTTTTTCCGTTCTCTATCTGTCTTCTTTTTTATCCTTTCCTTTTTTTTTTCTTCAAACATATTGCTCAAATTTTGCTATGAGTAGCTGTTATCCTGTCTTCTTATATCTCACCTACGGCAAAGTGTTGGTTTTACCCTAATAGGGAAGGTAAGAAACTGTTTTTTTTTGTTTTTTTTTTAATAAAAAAAAAAAAAGGTTTCTTGAAAACACGTCAACGGTTTGGCATCGAGGCGTTGATGAATCGCTGTGGGCCAGGTCAATTGCGCCAACTGACACCGCTGAGTTCAATATGATGTGATGGGTCAACTTTCTGAAAGCTCTAGACCAAGCTCGATATTTTGGTAGGAAGACTTGGCCGAAGGCCATATAATTAGGACCGCTACCTTTGTCTAGAGACACTCATTGCTTTGGGTTGAGATGAATTATACACTATTGTTGTTGGGATCTACTCCGATTTCACAATCCGAGGCAATCCTGATAGCAGTCAATATGCACCCTAACTCACAAACGGGAACGACAGATGTAGATGCTTCGTATTTTAAGCAAGATCTTGATGAACCATTGATTACCGACCAACAGCCCACCACCGATGTAAAGGAAAATATCAGAAAAAGAAACCTACATGTTTTACGACTTCGAGAAGATCAAGACAAGAAGGAAAAGAGAGCTTTGTGTAGGGTTTTGTCTTTTGTTACCTATTGATCAGAGTCAAATTCGAGAGGGAACAGTGTTGAAATGTGTTACCAACATAATGCCTTCAAGAAGTGATCAGGAACGCGAGACTTTCAACTTGGAGCCACATTTTCAAAAAATTCACGATAAGCAATTTAGAAAACATTTTACTGTATGAGCTGAAAAATTTGTGAAATTCCCAGGTAGGGTTTTCTTGTTATAAATAAGTGTTATTAGGCAAAAAAAAAACTATAGTAAATGAACCTGACGCACAGAGAAAATTACTAAATGTATGGACGGAAGGATGCGTAAGGAAAATGATACGTCTGAGAAGAAAATTACATCTAATGAACAAAATTAATGGCGGAGATGCTTTTGTAAGTAACGGAAGAATATGGAAATAAAGTTGAAAGATGTACAGTACAATTGAGGTAGTAGTTCAGACCACGGGCGTCTTTCTTGGTGCCAAAGTACATCTATCAAAGCTCAATTTTGGATCCGATCTCCATGATGGTAGCCTTTGAGATGGCCTTTGATCACCTTGAGACGAATTTCCAGTTGCATGAAAGTTCATCAGAGGCGCGAGAGTTAAACTTTTATCGTATTGTTGTGTTTCAGGCAAACTCTGAGCTTGTAGACGCAGTGGTAATGGAAAAGATCCAGGACCTGCACATTCCACGTGGGGCAGAGGTGGTAAATATCGGCTTGAGACAAGAGTGGTTGTCTTATACACATATGATAAGAAATCAGGTTCTGCAGACAGCTTGAGATCAGAAAATTGCCGCTGCGAAGCCATCATGGAGTTAAAGTTCGAGATTCTATGATACGGCTGCGAGCTCGGGCGAATGCGATTGCTATCTCCTGACGCAGGGCATATCGGTGAAAGGTCACGGGAGTATTCCCGCACGTTCGACGAAGATACAGATTCTTCACGGCGAAATCTCTGATTCATAGTATTTTTGACTGACTGACTACAGCCAGATCCTGATGATGATGATGCCGAAGAAGAGACGATTGGGCTGTATATTTCGATGTATTGTTTCAAAATCTGATCATCCATTATTTGACTTGCTCCCTCATGACTGTTTGATGGTAGGCTCGAATGGTGAAAGCGCTCTTCATTGGTCACAGGCCTGCGCTCAAACATGTAACTTAACGTTGAAGCAGGAGAACATGGGCGGTACGTCTTTGTGCGAAGATTACGTCCTTGTCGGTGAGGTCCGAGAAGTGATTGGTGGCCGGATTGAGATTGAGCATGAAATTCAATGTCTTTTTCTCCACTGTAGGATTGTGATGGAGATTGGAGCTCTTGAGAGTAAGTATCTTCCATGTGTGCTGGTTGACTCGACCACAGGAGGCTATTGGAGTTGAGAGAGTACCGAGCTTGAGGAGTGACAACTGGCAGCTTTTGCGTGTCTCTTGGGTGAGTTGCGAGGGATTCTTGGATGCCAAATGTTGACAATTGGTTTTGCGATTTGATAGCATACGTATCATGGGATGATGCTTCACCTGGATGTTGTGCATATGTAGGAGAGCGGCGACCCTGAACATAGCTAAGAGTTCATCAGATATACAACAAGAGCTTAAGTTCAGGTCACGTGGTGAAGGGTGAGATAACAGTTGCCAAAGACAGATGATCTTGCCGGATCATAGATCACGAACCTGGATGAATGCAATCCAGTATGGACCAGCATGGAATTCCGAGAGAGGAATTCATCAGTGGGACTTATTGTCGTCTGGAATTGCCCCAATGTTGAACACGTGCTCCGAGTAGCGAACTTTTGACGAGTCACTTTGGCCCGGCGATTTTGAAACCAGACCTGTGGGCGCGTGATTCAGCTTGACATCCAGAACACGCTTCGTTGAGATTTAAAGAGGTGTTTGCACCTGCACTTCGCGATTGGTCATCCCCAATTTGGCTCCCGTCGCCTCTCGCACATCGAACGCAGGGGTATCGGTCTGCGCATACAGTAAAATCGTCAATATCCAAGTTTAAACAAAGAGCGCATGATAGAGAATATTGAACGCATAGATACCAACAAGCATAAACAAATTGGATAGAACAGATAGCTGTTCAGGTGTGATTCTCTTGCGTTTGGGCTTCAAGTCCAAACTGTACGGTGTTATGGCTTCTTCAATGGACGGCTGGGGTTGCGTTTGGGTGCTTGGCGGAAAAGGAAAGCGAGTGGGGTGGCCCCATTTTTGATGGGCATAGATTCCATCTGGAACTTTCATTGGTCCAAAGTCCGTATCCAACTCAAGCTGTAAAGCGTTGGGTCGACCTTGTCGAGGGGAACGAGTTGGCGGGTACAATGGCGAGTCAATAGAACCCAGAACGTGAGACCATCTTCCTTCAGCTGATGGAATGCGTCTAGCATAATGAAGGCGAGGAGACGACATGGTAATTCACTTATTACATCAAATAATTGAAAGAAAAATAGCGTCGATTATAAGCTGACGTTTGCAAATACTTGGCAGGCTTTGAGTGGAATGCCAAGAAGCATGTCAATGTGAGGGTAAGACTGGTGGGTTACAGATCACGATGTGAGAAATTTTGCAGGACTGGACGGAGGAATAAAGAGAAATAGCTCAATAGAATTATCAGAACGACGAAGATTCTGTAAAAGTGAACAGCGTCCTGTTCTTACCAAACGATTCACACCTAGTGTGGTCCGATGAACTGACAACCGAAGAGAGGGCTGTGCAAGATATGCTTGTCAGTGAAAAGAAACATCAGAAGTGATAAACAGAAAATGGTGACGCACAATGCAAAAAAAAAGACAAGACAAATTAGCGCCACAATTTGTGGCGCATCCAACAGAAGCCAATAAATTTGTGAGAATAAATGCTAAATGAATTAAGTGGAGGTAGAAGGTTTATAATTTGACGGCATCAAAGAAAGTGAAGTGAGATCGATTGGGGGATAAAGCTGGTGGAATTGGAAAGGCAGGCCCAAAAGCTTGAAGACGTTAATTGAGCATAGTGATTAGAGGAAGAAAGAGAGACAAATGGTGGGCTTGGTTGGAAATTCATTGGCCGGAATATTGGTAGCTTACTTTAGCTGATGTCCTGCTATTTAGGGAGGCTCAATCAGGAGGTGAAGCTGGGAAAATCTTGATCACTGGTTAGCGTGTGAAGTTCTGTTTCGGCTAAGACATCAGTAAATTCATTTGGGTATCGGTTTCAAAACTTGAGAGCCATTTTTGGGCAAGGATTTGGATGATCAGCGTGCTTTTGAAACGTCCAATGGTGCGGAACAGAGCAAAAAAGGGTGGACTGAGTGGATTAGGGAAGCTGGGGTGGCCCTGTGCATGACCAGATGGGACGGAGACTTTCGCTCAATAACTGAGAGACAAACGCAATTAATATATTGACAGTCTAATAATAAATAGACGAGGACTCGGGTATTTTGCACCAATTGGAATTCATCGACGTCTTGAATTATGCCGGTTCATGATCACTCTCGATTGGATTATTTTGGGATTCAAATGTGTACTCAGGCCAGATAGAACAGCCTCAAGCTTGGAAAATAGCGATGCAAATATACCGGTCAACTAGGACCTCGGCTAGCTCCCGAGGATGTGACACCCCAATTTCAGAGGGTTTTCATTCTTAGAAATTATAACAGACGATACGATACGAAATAAGTACGAGACAGGGAAGAGGCGGACGGTGTGTTAGGCAAACACAATAGACTGATCCCGAGCCTTCCACCAGTCCGCTCTCCGAGAGCACTTATTGTTGTGCCGTAGTCGTGTCTCATGTGGGTCCGGCCCCGGTCCACTACAGAAATCACCAAAATTTGGCCTTCTATTCTGCCAAGATCCCTACACCACTGGGTGATTGGCTTGTGAGCTCCAGGTCGCCAAGGACTTCCCTACGCGGTGACACTGTGGCTCTCACAGCGCTGCTCTGCATCACTGTGCGGTGACTTGGTGATGCACCGAGTGACAGCAACATGCCCAGCACCTAATGTGGTGACTGCCATGTCACACTGAGCAGCCATCAGTGTGAAACTGATCTGGCTAGAATGTGAAATCTGACCAGGTGAGCGTGCCACACAGCAAGTGGTTACGTAGCCTCAACATGCATGGGCGTTGCGTTATTGCGACATATCACCTAGGTCACCTTGAAAGGCTAAAAAAACCCGTACCAATCCAGATCCTGGACCGGATGGTTCTTGCTGCCCATTGGGGGCTCTTTGATATGACACAAGAGCCCCCAAAAAAACAGAATAAAAGAATATATTCTCTTGGGCCAAATATTTACATACATGTGTTTCAAACAAATGACAAAAATAGACAATATACTTGCAGAGCACCTGATTAAAAAGATCATAAAGGTGATCATAGTAAACTCTTGTCAAAGTCAGGAACTAAGGAAAGATAATTGAAGTTGACAAGCACTTGTTCTTCCATAAGAAAAACTAGCTCATCAAGAAATAGCTGCTTCATGTTGGTGTAGGAACAATTGCTGTCAAAGAGTTCATGATCTTTTATTGAAAATGAGCCAACCAAAACTTGAATGCAAAAAAAAGATGAAAGTTATTACATTGATCTTGTAACTGACAGGAGAATAAGAAGAGGCAAGAGGTTCTTATGCTTCTTCATAGTCAAGAGACCTTGCCTGTTTGACCTTGGGAAGGTTCTGGTCAATGACGAGTCCTTGACAAGTCTGATGGTCCTTGGTAGGCTTAGAGCAGATGCAAACAGAGGCCAGGCACTATAGATTAAGGGAAAATAAATGAGGATGTTGTCAGTATATTACTTTTCCATTTTGTCAAGAACTTCAGTACAGATATGTGTAACTAACTGGGAATAAAACTGCTCTTGACAGTCTTGAAAGATGAGGTATGGAATGAGTCTAACACGACTTGAGGCCTGGAATAAATCACTTAAGACTTGAGTACTAACCACCTGTATTTGGAATAAGTTTCAGAATGACTTGCGCGTTTGGGTGTGAAGTGGGAATAAGCTCCTTTGAGCTTGATTATATGATGCGTGCTTCAGTTATGTATGGGAATGAGCTCAAATGAGCTTGATCATGTGTTGTTGGGAATGGGCTGCAACAGCTCGAAGTATTTGACTGTTTTTCTTACTGTATATATAAGGGCTCTTCATTCACCTCTACAGACTCCTCCTTTTTCCTCATCGGAATTAAGGAATCTGTAAGTGCCTTATTTTTCTCTTATTTTATACCTAACTTCTCTCTAAGTACTCACTATGTTCTATTTTCTCTTAATAGGTTTTCTCTTTTTACTTCATCTCACATCTCTCCGATCCCTGTTGCCCCTGGCACAGGTTAGTTATTTTTCCTCTTAGCTCTCAGTAGCAACTTCAGGCTTGTACGCCTTCGAGCACAGTGTACTAACCTGATACCCCAGGTATGAAAGGTGTCTCTTTGTCTTTCATTTTTTTAATCTGTGCTATATGTGATCGGAATTAAGGAATTAAGGAATCTAAATTTTTCTCTTTTTACTTCATCTCACATCTCTCCGATCCCTGTTGCCCCTGGCACAGGTTAGCTATTTTTCCTGTTAGCTTTCAGTAGCAACTTCAGCCTTGTATGCCTTCGAGCACAGTGTACTAACCTGATACCCCAGGTTACCAAATCTGCTCGACACATTTCCTTTTCTCACAGATGTGAGTTCACAAAAAAGAAAAGGAGCTTCAACAAGGGAAATGTGTTAAAGTAGGAGAATATGAGCAAGAGGAATGTAAAATTATCCAATTTCATCATGCCAATTGGATGAAAGAGAAGAATGATAAATGTGAAGTAGAGGAAGGTGAACAGAGTGATTGTTTTAACTATTCTTTCAGCTACATATTCCATATATGCTTTCTTTGGAGGCCTGAGAGCAGTTCTCACAGTATTCCAATTCATTCAGGAGATGTAGTTCCTGAAGATTCTTATCCCTCTTTTATTTTTTTTGTAAACTCTTATGCAAATGTGGCACAAGCACACTCCTTATAAGGGCCTTGTCTGTCTGACTCTGTCAGGGTGAGGTTCTCTCGAGATGCCAAATGAGGTCTTAATCTTGAGAAAACACAAACTCTGATATACTTTTGAAGATTTAACAAGTCAATTAAGACTTACTTAAATAGATAAAAGTATGTAATCAAGGGTAGGAAGGCTAGTATCAAAGAGGCTCCTAAGGCAAGGCGGTGTTCAAAGATGGAAGCAAATGATGGGTATATTCAGCTTCTAATATGATTAGAGGTGGTTTTAACTTGGTAATTAAGGTAAAATGATTGATTGGTTAAGTGTAAAGTAATATAATGATGAATGATGAAAGAATATGAGAAAGAGACAAGTATTTATAGTGAAACTGAGAGGCAGAGAAATGAGACAAGACAGAAAACCAGGAGAGAGACAACTGAATCCATCCAATTACAAATTAGTGAGTAATCAAATGATGATGTAATGAAAAGAGAAATCCACAAACAGTACCTATTCCCAATGCGGACGTTTCTAGACTGAAAGGGTAAGGCCCATGGTCTGAGCTCCAGACCTCCTGTCTTCCATTCCACCAGATGGGGACAGTTGGTTTTTTGTTATTGGAAGCACAGTGTGTGACCAATACACATGCACATTCCTTAACTGGAACTCATTCCACAAGAAGTACTCTTTCATTCTCTTGACAGGCTTATATGGATCAAAGTGTCATTTGATTACATATGTGAGACTGTATAAAAAGAGATGTGAGAGAAATGATGTCCATAAAGAGAAACATATCTTTGAACAGTTCACAAAAGCAAGTTCCCAGTTTAAGCATCAAAGATGCTACAGTATGAGCAATGTTTGTTACAGTACAGTAAATATATGCAATATAACACTTCTCATGATTACCAGTGTTTTTATATTACAGGAATTGATTACAGTACTGATTACATATGTAATGTAACAGTAATGTATGTAAACTATGTGTAATTTGTTAGCTATGAGATAATCTGGTCTCCTCAGATTGTGCCATAGCTGACAGACTCTCTGATTCTCTATCCTTTCCACCAAGTAGAGAATCAGAGTAAGTCATCTCCTACTGACAGCCAAAACATTACCATGTACAGAGTCTGACTATCTTTTTCAGGATCTTATATTTCTTATTTTCTTTGTCTCTTTCTTCTGATCCCTGCACTCCTGCAGGTCAATGTTTTGTTGAGACATTTCCTTGAACACCCTCTCCATATTGTAAGCTAACCTGCTTGTACCAGGTGTGTTGTCTGTAGTCAACTGTAGTAGACACTTGATCCTTTCCACCAAGTAGAGAATCAGAATCTTATTTTTCTTATTTTCTTTGTCTCTTTCTTTTGATCCCTGCACTCCTGCAAGTTGGTGTTCTGTTGAGACATTGCCTCGAACACCCTCTCCAGAATGTTAGCTAACCTGCTCATACCAGGTTTTGCCTCTCTTTAAACTTTACAAAATTTACTATAAATATCAATTGAACAACGGAAGCGGGCTTCATTGCCTTGAAAATAGTAGTGGAGCTAATATGTTTCTTTGATGAATAGATCTTGCAAATCAACTATGTGTTGTCAATAAAGAAAATTGGAGTGAGCAGAAATTTACATTGGATAGTAGAGTGAAATAACAGACATACATGTCCATAGCAATCAATGAAGTTGGGCACAGTGTCAGATGGAACTAAAGTTTTAGTGGGTAACACTTCATATAGAAGCTTGGGAACATGCAAGAACAGGCATAATCAGAAAGCAAACATAAGTGTTCTCTGATGAGGAAAACTTCACCATTCCCATGGAGAGGGCCCCCAACATTAGGGGCCCCCAGATTGCTTCAAAATGTGTTGCAAAAACTGTCTCAATACTGTCTGGGCAAAAAAAAAAGGTCCAAACACATAAGTTGGGCACTGCCCAGTCTTGCAGATGGTCAAGCAGCACACTCAGGCATAAGCTGGTGTCAAACTCCAATGTCCAAGAGGTGTTGGCAGAGCCAGAAGAGGGTCAAACTTCCACCAACAAGAAAAATTGTTAGAGTGTCTCAATTCCATTGGCACAATACAGAAAAGTGAAAGCATTAGCATGGCCCTATAGCCCACTCATAATCTCCATATACTCCCTGCTCTCCCTCACTCCCAGTCTCTTTTCCCTCATATGCAAAAAGAGACTGTGAGTAAAAAACCCAACCTTTTTTTTCTTTCCTTTTCTTTCTTTCTCAAAACCTTAATCATCATTATCTACCTTATAAACTTAACACACTCACAAACATGTTAATCTCTTGTACTGTTTCACTCCTGCAGATTTGTGAATAGTTCACTTTAAGTCCACAGATCACAAGCAATACACTGCTCACAATTAAGTCCATCACCAAACTAACCACATCCCATTCCACGCTCTCCTTTTTAGGTACTTGTTATCCCATCATCAGCATGCCCTGTCATCTCCTCACAAACTTGTTTCTTTTCTCTTGTTTCTTTCCCAGGTCAGCGCACTTTTTGATTAGGGTAGGTGTAGAGGATAGATTAGTGTCTTATCCTATATTTCATCACTCACTCATAGGTACATTCAATCTTGTAATCTTTCTCTTTCTGATCTGCAAAAAGACACTATTTGTGCATAGTTCACTATAAGCCCGCAGATAATGAGCAATACACTTCTCACCATTAAGTCCACCACCGAACTAATCACATCCCATTCCATGATGGGCCCTTTTCAGCTGTTTTTTCCAAACCAGGCCTTACCTACTCATGAAATAGCAATATTAGACTTCCAGAACATTTCTACTTGTGAAAATAGAGTCATCATCTTACACTACCAGAAAAATAACATTTTCTGCTCACAAAACAAAACAAGAACTCACAAAAGTCTGCGGCAGTCCAAGGGCATTGGAATAATCCCAAAAAATATGGATTATATTCTTTGGTGCTGTCTTTTTAAACTGCATATCCTTCCATAATTTTAGGGCTGGTGGTTAGTGATGTACTAACAAAATTGGTTCAAATAAATGGAATCATCTTCCTGTAACATCCTCTTCAAGCTCAGAGAAAGAAGCTTTGATTTTGGGCAAAACTGGGAGATATTATTTAACCAACCTTTGAATGGCCTTAGCTCTCTTGTTCTTAACTTTATTTTTCTGATAGAAGGATCATTTACGAACCACACTCTTGCTGAAAATATCTTGTCTGGAAACCAACCTATTTGTGGTTGAAATGTGTGATTGCATTCTTACCATCTCTTATCTCCTTTGTGTGCTTCTATGTCTCAGACCTGTGGCAGCCCTGTGGTCTGTGTAGTCTGTCTATTCTGCTCTCCTCAGGGGAGGCCAAATGAAAAGCCTCTTCTCCACCAGTTCCATTATATCTCTCACACTCCCTCACTCTTTCTGGTTTACAAGTGCAAGTCAACTTGCTGCTGTCCCAGTTGAGTCTGTTTTTTTGTTCTGTTCTTTTTCTCTTCAGCTTGTATGCTTTGCACTTCATGCTTTCCATTATATTTCTTGCATTCCCTCAATCTTACTGGTTCACAAGTGCAAACTGAATTGCTGCCCCAGGTCAGTTTTTTTGGTTTAGCCTGAGATTTATATCAAAATAAGCAGAGGTGTTTGCAAAAAATTGAAATTTGACTTGATAGCTCATTGGCTCAATTGCTTTTCAAGCTATAGGATTGGGACCTCAACAGGAAATGTGGAGGAAGAGTGTGGCTTTTTAACAAGCTCATAACCAGAAAACTTGAGCAAGGAAAAAGAGAGATATGACTTGCCAAAGAATTCTCAAACAATGTCTCTTAGTTTTGCTGCAAAATAAGTCTACTCCTTGAGATTCAGGAGGATGCTACAGATGGCTCATTCCATTTATTTAAAGTACTTTTGTCAGTACATCAAAAACCACCAGCCTTAAAATTATGAAAAATATGTAGTTCAAAGAGACAGCACCATAGAATACAAAACTTTTTTTTTAAAAACAAAATCCCATGCCTTTGTGCTTCCACAGATTTTTGCAAGTTTTTTTTTTTTTTTTTGAGTTTTTTGAGAGAGGAAAATGTTAGTTTCCCGCAGTGTCAAAATCCTTGCTTAGTTGCTTTAGTCATTCTCTTTGCATTATAGAAAAGGGGAACAATAAAGTTGACTGGATATGTGTTACAATTTTCTTTGAACCAGGTGCTCACTATCTGAACCAGTTGCTGAACCAAAATCCTCCAGCCACTTCCTCACTTTACTTTATTTCACTTTATTTTCCTATCCTTACAATATATTTATATTTATTTCTTATACCTCTTTAACCCTTTTATCAAATGTAAACTAACTAAGTTCCTTACTGGTTTCATTTCAAAGGCGAGTTTTTTGAATTTTCTTGGTGGTTTAAAAGATACCACTAGCCCACACTGGTTGAGTTTGGGCCATAACAATTGTCAGATGTGAGGCAAACACAATGGAAGTGTAGGATGCCAAAGTCCAAAAAAAATATGTTGGAAGTGCCACCTAGTCCATTAGGCATGTCTGGTCACAATTTTTCTGCCCACAGTACCATGGAGCATCCCTTCCTTTGTTGTGCTGCAAGCTTGCATGCAAACTCATGATGCTTAGCATGCAATCTATAGCTTGTTTCAAAATCTTTCCTGTTGAGCTACAGCTCCTGCGTGAGCCATGTGGATCTGTGATTCCTACATGTACGTGATATCTCCTTGTGATATCTATGTTGTTTTTCCTTCTTATGTCTGTAAGACCACACACACCCCAAATGAATGCTTGTTCACATCATGACAGCAAGGGGGGGTGTTGAGATGTATATCAATGTATGCTTACATGATGTATCACCACAGTATGAGGGAACTGTTGTGCTGAGTTGAATCCATGAGCACATGTACACACTCACCTCTGAACAACAATGCTAAGTGCATCACCCTGCTCAAGATATGGAAACCATAACTATTCATCTGATCATTTCTTTCCATCTATCATCAACTAGACCCTGCTTTTATAGTAGTCAATTTGTTGGTATTGCACCTTAACACGTTTCAGGACTTCCGTGTTGACAATATGAAGGGCTATGACTGCACTCTTGAACCCCGCCTATAGTACGTCTCAACCCATGACCCGTGAATTTACCCTCCCTTTATACTTGTACCTCATTCTATGACTGATCAATTCCTCCTTGTTTCTTACCCTTCACTTCTTGAAAGTGCTCCTATCTCTCCCTGTCTTTATTTTTCTGCCATTATCTAAGCCTTTAGGAAATTCAATGTAGCCTCAAACTGTTACAATACTGAAAGAGTTTACCTCAAATCTCCTTTGTCTGGCAGCATTGCGGCTTTGGAGACTTCGGGGCCGGGTTGTGGCGCGCCCCAGACGCCCGGACCCATGATGGTATGGACGCCGGGTTCGAGTTCAAGTGTGCAACCAGATTTCAATCACTTTCGTCCAGTTTCTCTCATCGCGCTCGCAACTCACACCCACGACCCACCTCACCTTCATCCCAATTCACACCAAGGCGGATGGCTACCATCAAACCAATTTGGCAGACGGATGAACTGAGTCAGGAATGGGTCAATCAATCCAACTCCAACTCCAACTCGAATTCCAATTTATCACATCAACATCCACCTACTACTACTACAACTCGACATCCATCTCATTCTAACTCTAGTACTACTTCTCATTCTCATTCTCAAATACCCATTCGAATCAATCACACAAATCATACCATAAACTCTAACCCACTATCAGGTTCGAGTATAGTCGTCAATCAAGATTTACCACCCGAACCAACTCCACCTTGGCTTAAAGCAGCATTGGATGGTATGGTTGAAGATGTGTTGGGTAAAAGACCGGGTCCACTTCAAAAGATATTTCAGCAACCTAAAAAACATTCGCCAACACGTAAATCTCATCTTTTACTTCAACTACATAGCTATTCACATTCAACGACTGAAACTTACTTTAATCAAACCCTACAGCTACTCGTCAGCGAAAACTACCATCAATCTCACCACCATCTAACCCTCAAATCAGAATACGTAGCGATCACTCCTCGAGCTCAGCCGACGCGTCTCGTCCAGTTTCAGATGGTCTAATCTGTAAAGAGACATTCGATTTCGCAGTCCCACGTTCTAACACATCCTGGCGTTCACTACAACACTTCTCAGCTTCAGATATCTCATCGGATGAACCATCCGTAAGCTCACTAGTCGATCAAGGTGAACAACTTCACCCCGAACCTATTCCACCTTATTACCTTCGTCGTCCAACGCGTCTTGGTGAATTTGAAGTCATTGAAGAAGTCTCAGAAGAACCTAGTCTTGATTATCTACCACCACCATCTGAATATGACGAATCAGGAAGAGATTACGCATCAGGATCTCTACCGAGTTCAATTCGTCCACCTTCAATCCCATTCGCTCATCAGACTCCATTACTCAATCATCAACGTCAATCTAGCTTACTGTCTCAAGAAACATCATCTTATCATCAATCTCAAACCTCAAACTCTCGTAAACTTGCTTCTTCTAAACAACATACTACACCTGATGACCAAAAATCGAGTGAGGAACGTATTTTCCATTTTACTTATGATACGTTTGCTCGTAAACATCTCAGTCGACTTGTGGAAGAGATCGACGGATTCTCTTCTGCCGCTGTTTCACTTGTTCATCATACTTCGCCTAAGATTCATGTATTACTAGGTTCTCCAGGTGAAATTGCTTCCTCGAATGTAAGTAGGTCAATCTCTCGTGGACTTGCCCACTCTACGCCCCCACTCGCTTCTCTTCACGCTGGTCATACGCCTTTTAGACCTCTAGCATCATTCACTCAAAGAGCTCGAGAAGAAGCTGCTTGGAGAGAGAGTTTCTTAAAACCATCAGCTTATGCTACTGAGAGCGTTTCTGGACCTGGTCACGACTATCCTTCTTCTTCGGATACGGATGCGAATGTGAATTTGAATTCAGATTTCAATAGTTTTGAACCTCAAAGACAATTTCCAGCTACTGCCCCTCAACCAGAGGTAGCAAGGAGTAGTAAAAGAATCAGATTACTTTCTACACTTTCGCTCAAGGACTCGGTCTTAGTCGCTACTGAACGCCATTCTAAGCGACACGCTCTTCCCGTTCAAGTTCAGCCGATCGTATCGAAAGAGGAGCCTCAACAACCTGCGCCTCGTGATCGATTGGCAGAGGCGCGTGCGTTGATGGAGCGGATTAAAGCTAAAACGACGGTAGTAGCGCCGACACCGGTGGTCGCACAACAGTCTTTAGACGATGGTCGATTTGCAACGCCTAGGCCTAGGAATCCGACACCTCTTACTGCTTCTTCGATCCCTCGTCAGTGGAGACAGGAGGAGGAGGAGCAAGAGCAACAACTCGAGCCATCGCAAGAGAGTCCGGTACCAGGTTCAATGGTCGAACACGAGGAAGAAGATGAAGACAGGGATTTCGAATGGTCGATCGACGATCAACCTAGTCCAGCGGATAATCAAAGACCTCGCGCACTACGATCATCTAGCGAGAGCGTTACAGAACGTGAATCGAATTTAAATCCTATACACCAACGTCTAGCTTCAGCCGCTGCCGCTTCTTTACGTCAAGCATTACTTGATTCAGCTGCAGGTGTTATACCAGTCTCAAATCTTCCACGTCGACCTAGTCCTTTTGGTTCTGCAAGATCTTCCACTACATCATCTAGTCGTCGTCACTTTGCTACTCAACCTGCTTTACCAGCATCTGATGCTGAAGTACTAAGAAAGCCTAAGTCTCATGGACTACCAGCATCAGAACCAGCTGTAAGAAAGCCTAAACAGCATGGTTTAATGACTATTGGACCGGCTGATGTTGAAGAGCTTTTACTTGATCAACAACGTGTAGGTGGGATGGTCTTTGATGCTACTCGAGGTAAATGGAGAAGAGTAGGATCGCTAGAAAAAGCTGAAGAGGCAGCAGATGATGCAGTTGATGGTGTAAGAGAAGACGACGATGATGAAGAAGAAGAAGAAGACATATTTAAGGATATCGAGAGCCTCAATAGTCGTCTCACACCTGGTACAACGACAGAACAAAGTCCAATGGTACAACCACCACCACCACCACCAAAGTCGGTATTAAAATCTTCACCACCCGCACCGACGCCTGTCAGTCCGATAGATGAAGAGTTTATAGGTAGTAGCAGTAGTCCATCGGCGAGACCTAATCGATCAGTTAGCTTTCAGGATGGAAGAAAGAATGGTAAAATTGTTGGCTTAGATCGAACTGAAGAGACTGAAGAAACGATTTCAGTTTCAACAAGAACTCGTCGAATAGGCGCCGCTTTAGAGGAATTAATGGCAGTTGGAAGCGGCGGTGTTGGCGGAAGTGTTGTAGGAGGTGAAAACTCGATTGTATCAACTAGAGCCAAAAAGATTAGACCTAAAGGTCGTAGATCATCATCAACTGGACCTGCGACGATTTCATGTCAAAGTCCAAGTCTTGTTGGAACGACAAATACTAGCGAAGAATATTCATTTGGAATTTCACGTGAGAAGTTATTGAGACTTATAACCGATATTGAACCTTTTGAACCACTTTGGGATCAACTTAAAGTAATTTCTTTAGCTGGTAAAAGACTTGAATCCCTACTTCGACTTGATGAACTTTTGCCTAGATTGGATCAAGTTGATTTGTTTGAGTTACCTTTTTTTCATTATATCTTTTGAGGTTCGATTTCGATTGGTAAACTGATCAGTGTTGATGGTTACGAAAAAAAAAACAGGCATGCAAACGAGCTTGCTTTCCTTACTGGTTTACCGACATCAGTGAGAATGTTATTGGTGTGCGAGAATAGATTGACAGATTTGGCTTCGTTTGGACATCTGACTAACCTTGAGCGATTAGACGTGAGTCGGAATGGGTTGACGAGTCTTGAACGTCAGTCTTTTCTCTGTAATTGATTCTTAATCTTCAAATGAGCAAAGGTTCAAAGAGAGCTGAAGTAAAGCGAGGGTTGATCTGACAGAATTATCAGGGTTAAGACATTTGCGCGAGTTGAAGGCGGACGAGAATGAGATTAGAAGTCTAGAGGGCTTGGCGGGCTTGGATGCACTCGTGAAGGTTAGCTTGAAAGGGAATAAGCTAAAGAAGGTCCGACTGGAAGGATTTGCATGGTACGTGTTTGAACTTTGTTCTTACAATGATGTGAGTGGCTGATATTGGTTTGGGATCTAGGGCACGGTTGGAAGTGTTGAACTTGAGTCGGAACCAGATTGACGAGATCAGTGGGCTCGACCAACTCCAATCGGTTTACTTGCTCAACTTAGGTTTGTTTGTCTTTAATTAAACGGCCTCTTTATTTCTCTTTTGATTGACTACGTAGTCCTTTGCTGCCTTTCACAGATCATAACCAGTTCTACTCGTTGGTGGTGCTAGAGCCAATGCCGAATCTGAGGGTGCTCAGGATCTCGGATAATCATCTAGAACAGGTTGATGTGTCGGGCTTTACGAACCTTCGCACACTCTATGTAGATCAAAATGACTTGTTGGAGATCGTTGGCGCGGGTCGGCTCCGAAAGCTCGAGAACCTGAGCGCGCGTGATCAACGCGGTGGTGAAATGTAAGTTGTCTTCCCCCGATGTAGCATTCACGCGGCTTTCAGTAACGACTCAAACAGACACCATCCAACCTCTTGTCGTACTAGGTCTTTACCGATGAACCAGATCAGGGATGTGAAACGACTCTACTTGGGCGGTAACCCGATTCCAAGCACTTTCCCGTCCCAACGCTTTTACAATCTCGTCTACCTCGAACTAGCCATGTGCCAGTGTCGGGCCCTACCACTCGACTTAGCTTCAGTGATGCCTAACGTTCGGAGCGTGAACCTCAATTACAACTTCCTCACCGAGCTCGGTCCGCTCGCCGGTTTAAGTCGGCTCCAGAAACTCACCGTCGTCGGTTCTCGTCTGAAAGAGTTCGGGCGACCGCTCATCAGCGTACTCGAGAGCTTACCTGAGCTAGAGCTCTTGGATCTACGCATGAACCCGTTCAATGCGGCGTTCTATGCACCATTGGTTGCTGAAGGTCAAGGTGGAGGTCCAGCGCACATGAGCGAGTACGAGATCATCGCTTCCGTACCTAGATCCTCGATCCCAGGATCAAAAGTATGGGCAAGTATGGATGAAAGGTTTAGGAAAGCGCTCCCGAATGAATATTATCTCCGTCGAACTACTTATAGAGCTTTGGTAATTGGTACCAACGTGCGTCTTAAAATTCTAGACGGTCTCATAGTAGACGAACCTGAGCGAAAGAAGATGGGAAAGTTCTTAAGGGGCTTGGGACGAAAAATCGATCAAAGAAAAGCTTCACGTACTACCACTCCTGATGCGTCTTCGGCAACGCCAGCTGAGCTGAGTGGGATAAGGAGTGCGGTTAGCGAGTTGGTGGGTGCTGCTAATGACAGAGTCTAAAAAATAAGCAGCAGAGAAAACAATGAATGGTGTTGTCAATATCTTTAGGTCGTTCTTAGGAGACGTTGCTTTTATTTTTCTTGACGGATATTTATTTTTCTTTGATCTTGGTTCCTGCATGGAGCAGTTATACGTGAAAAGGGAGATGGAGAGGATCAACAAACCTTTTCCAAAAGTTTCTTGAATGGGGACCTGATTGTTATATTTTGATAGTGGTGTCGGTAGTGCATCTTGAACCTTTTGTAGTAATTGGTGTTGGTTTTTGTCTGTAGAGCTATCCCAGCAGTCAAAGTGATTGAATCGTTGTTTATTCCCTTCAAGAAAGAAATGTAAATATATCCAATGTCAATACCGGTTTTTTTGTGGCAGTTGAAGAGTCGCGTCTTTCAACAGGGGAGAGGTAGAACAAGCGTGTACGGTTTTGTCCGGTGCGGATCGGGCTTTGAGCGCACTGGACCCTTCAATCTCCCACCAAGACATGTTTGATGAAATCTTTCAATGCTTTTGACGGGATGACGGTGGGATGTGTTTCGGGAGGTCATTAGTTTTTATTATAAGCGCTTCGTCTTCGGGGACAGATGGGACATTAAAGGCACCCCTTGTTACTTGTGGTTAAAAAAGTATGCCCGCGCTTGAACTTCAACCAACAATGGAGCTACCGATCGCTCCCCTCGGCGGATCCCTTTTGGAGCTCCTTTGTTTGAACTCAATAAACTCTTTCCGAGATAGTTGGGGGGGCTTTGCTTACATAACATTCTGTCAGTCCTTTGGCTCTGACACGGGTTTGCTTGGAAGCTACGATAAGTGTGCAAACTCGGCTTGCTAGTTTACCTCCACCTGACCTGAAAGGATCTCTCTCATGAGACAATTTGTTGTTGTGGGCTCACAATCCTATGCTAAAGGTTGCTGACGAAGAATTGCAATTTACATTCCTAATGGCCAGGATGGAGAAGACTCGTGAGGAAAAGAGAGTTCTTTTGACAAAGATATAACTGGGGAAGAAAGTTTATTCCATTTACATAGTCGAATGTAATGGGCCAAATTTCTCAGGGTATTATTTACCACCTTAGCAGAAGGCTTCAAAGCTCTTCAAACAAAGGAAAATGAAAGGACAGAATTGTTAGTGAGATACCTGCTAGTATGGTTGATTTATTAAACCAGTCTAGGAGATTCCTGGAAGCTTGTTGTATGGTTGTGAGTCCTGAAAGCAAGGAAGTCTCCGATCGGGGCTTTACCCCGATCGTTTAACATTTTGACATCGCTAGAATTTTTTTACTTTTTTTTCTAAAATATAGATGAAACGCTATGAGAGGATAGGCGTCAATCTGGCAATCTCAACGCCGTTCTCGGCTCCTCGAAATGTTTAGAACTGGGTGATGAGCTAGATTTTGGGCCTTGGTCGGGTCCTGATCGGACACTTCCTTTCTTTGAGGACTAGCAACCAGAGTCGCAAGCTCTAGTTTGCTCTTACATAGGTCATAGACTAGAAACAGTCAGAAAGGTCACCATTGTCTGTTCCGCATGGCATCAATGTTTGAGATATGTAAGGGGTGGTAAGCTTACTCAATAAAGCTAAGGATGTATAATCCAGTCTTGAAGTAGTTCACCCTTGCTATCCAAAAGTTATCTGTTTCATGACCAAACTTGCGAGAAAATGACTTGCTCTTGTGTAATGTTTTTTTAATGGCATGCTCTGAAGTCGAAACTGACTTCCGGAGAACTTCAGGTGTAGTAGCTCTATCAAGTATATCTTCTCTGAAAGCCGCAAGAGCTTTGTTGGCATTTTCTACTGTCTTTACAACACCTTCCAAAGCTGCAACCTCCAAGCTTACAAATGGTAGGGCTTGTACAAAACTGGCAAAGACAATTATTGCAAAAAACCAACACCGAATCTCCTTTTTGGTAATGTCCAGAATGGCTTTGAGATCAATGCTCTACTATATCTGTTATAAATAGATAATTTTTGTAATTCCAGAGTCAGCATTCATGCCAAAATTCTGTTTTTATTTTATTTTTTGGATTCCAGATATATGAGGGCAGAGTTGCAAAGTATGAGTAGGTAGGCACTTACCAAACTAGAAGCAAGCTAAGGATGTGGGCACTATGTAAAAAAGGAATTGTGCTAGTCCTTGAGGATCTGGTCAAATGGAGTTTTTTTACTGAGGAGATCAGATGGTGTAAGTATAAGTATTTTTCCAAGCCTTCCATGCACTCAAGAGTCCATTCAAAAATTTAAGCAAAGCTTTATATTTCCAAAACCCTTACCTTAAATTTAAGCACAATGGATTAATGATGAATCTTCTCAAGAGGTGCTGGATTCAGATATTGAATTCTAAAAGGCCCTCCCTTATCAACATATTTGTGTTGGACCTGGGCATCTGACACAATATCAGATCTCTAGATCCGACACCCATTGTGTCAGATCTGTTCAGCTCCAAGCCCAATGGGTTCAAGGTTTACTGTATCTCATTGAGTTGTTTCAATGCAATCTTGCTTCCAGAATATGGCTGGAGTGGTAACTTACACATATGATTTGGTAGTCTAGTGGTTAAGACTGTCAATAAGAATTGTACCTGGGTGTGATCAACCTGTTTGGGGGTTAAAATCTTGCCCTGACCTTTTTTTTAATCCAATAGGTTATTTTGGCACAGTTTTTATCCAAAGCTCATCACATTTTGCAAAGCACTGCCAACACTTTTGTGTTGAACCTGGGCATCTGCCATAACATTAGATGTCCAGATCCGACACAATAGGCAATTGTGCCAAGGCGAGGATCTTGGGAAAGCACCCAATTGCATTGGATATGGACCTCTGAAACTATGATAGACGCCCGGGTCCAATTTGAATATGCTAACAGTGAAAGAAGATCAATTTTCAACAACATGAGGTCTATGACTGAATTCAAAGATACTATTTAACAGCCATCATTCAAGAAGCTATCAGTGCCCCATCCAAACTCAAATTGGAGACTTTGGGATTGTCACCTAATGACATGACTTGATGGTAAGAAATTATATTTGATTATGGGTAAGGCCAAACAAGGATACAACCTCAAGAAAAGTGTACCCCAGGTAATGCCATCAAAACAACAGAAGCATTGCTTCATCTTGCATAAGCAACAAGCTCAAGGACGACAAGATGAATCTCATCATTTTTTATTGTGGAAAGCCTTGCATGATATATGGTAAACTTTTGCTAGGCAATCTGTATGTCACTCACAGCCCCTGTTAATTACTGGATGCTGTTATTGTTGTATGAAATTCTTGTAACTAATTCCTCCTGCTTGATGACATAACTGGTGCAGATCAAAACATTGATTGAACCATACAACCTGTGAGGTTTGTTATGTTATCAGACTCAGGTAAGCTCACTTTCCCTTCCTTTGCTGTCTTGCTCAGTGGTCCAGTTTTCAATGATATATATTTCCATCCACATGTTTACAAGAATAGTGTCAGATTGGAGCTTCTTTTGGGCTACAACCTGGCTGAAGGGTGGAGAGTCTGAGGCCAAGAATGGACTAAGGCTCTCAATGAATGAAGAACTAGCAGTCTGTACTGGTCCCCCAAGTACAGACTACAGCTAGATGACCTCTAAGAAGAGGGTTTAGGAGGGAAGGGATGTGAATGGCAGCTCCCTGAGAGAGCTATTCTAGTTAATTCACAGCCCCCGTTTACTGGTCACTGGCCGCCCAGGGCATCCAGCGACTTCAGCGCTTTCTCAA
>AWVX01010930.1:0-11583 GCA_000500245.1 Cronartium ribicola 11-2
GTGTGGTTTAATTGTTACACTACTTATTACATATATTATACTACTCATTATATATGTAATACCTATGCTACACTGTCTTTCTATATGTGTACATTACTTAACACATGTGTAATACATATGTTACATTATGTATTACACCTACTCTTCCTGGTTACCATGTATGTTCCTATCTGATTTCAGTCTGTGGGACTGCTGCGCAGTCCTCAGGGCTGACACCAACAAATGGCACAGTACCTTACTACACACACGGGAACCATTTCCCCCACCGTTGATGCAGATCATCATGCCCACGCCGAGAGGTGGGTGGGGCCATGGTGGGTGGTAGGACAAGCACGAGGGCCGGATGGTAGAGGGAGACGTAGGGGAGGGTAGACTGTTGAGGATGGAGTTTAAAGATGGTGGATGTGGGATCGCGTTGAGTGGTGAAGATATAAGCTATGTAATGTGATTCTGACATTGATGATTAGAATGTAACCGTGGTAATTCCTTTCGTGGCTAGAACATTCGACGTGGCCAATTAGATATTTTGTAGGCAAGATTGCCTTAGTGATCAAATTAGCCACTTTGAATATTTTGGGGTCGCAGGAGGTGGAAAATGCAGCTAAGGTACTTAAATCGCGCTAATGGCGTACTAAAAGCCGTGTTTTGCACTTTTACACTTGTGCATGGTGTCCAAAGTGATCACTCCCGCCCCTTACACATGACACATCTTGTTTTAACTGACTGATTTTACGGTCTGATATATTATGGGAATTGCTTAAAAATTGCTCGTGTTGAATTCTTCCGAAGACCTCAAGCAATTAGGCGAGCAATAATTCTTTCATCACTTTCGAAGCAATTTCTTTTTCAATACTTTTGCCAGTTCAACTCATGCTAACTTCTAAACATCCATTGCCAGGCGGTGAGCTGATATTTAAATTAGTTCTAGTAGGTAAGATTTCGTGCGTACCGATCAAAGTAGCGGAAACCCCGGATTTGAAGTAACTCTTTGTTCAAACCAGCAAGTGTCACAAACTCTAGTGTACAAGTTAGCTTGTCACTGGACAAATCAACATCCTTCAACGCCAGAGGAGAGGAGCTCGTCTGAGTACCTCACGTATCCGTAGACGGTCATGAGACAAGAAGCATTGCCCGGCCCGCTTCATCAACGATCAGCCTTCATTGTAAATTGGTTCATCAAAGGTGGTGTGTCCCATTTTTTTGTCGGCCTTTGAATTGACAATGTGCGACTACATGCGGTTGCATAATGTTGTTCGAAGTGCCAACTACAAAATCTACAAACAGCCATGGTAGAAATTGGGTGTAGTAGACCTCCTGCCCGTACAGACCTTGCTTGTCAATGATTGACCACCACATGGACACAGTAAGTGTCACTATTTGCCTGATTTCAATGTCTTCAAACTCCTCCTGATCTGTTGTCAGTAACCGCTAAATCTATAACCACCTCGATCAGATATCACGCCTTCCACCTTGACATGGGCTTCCGGCTCAGCTTTTGGTCGAACGTTTACTCCTCCTATCTCTAGTGTGTTGTAATCTTTGCTCTTGAGCCTTGCCACACTTTAGTCATTGATTTCCTTGTTTTTTTTTGATCATGAAACTCTTCTAGTTCAAAAAGGAATTCCATGAAATCTCTGGAAAACTCTACATGGATTCCTACCTCCTCAGTCTGCCATTTCAATTCTGCTCCATGCGGCCACTTTCATCTCCTTGAGCTCTGAAATTATGGTGCATCAGGTATGTTACAATTGAATAGCCAAAGCTTTTTGCTTGTTTAAGTCTTGTCTGAAGTTCTTGTGGGGTTGTTTTAAGGCCTGGTTTTAATGATGAATTCTGAAAATTCCTGCATTCACTAATATGGTGACTCCCAATGCTGTAGACTTCAAATTTGGTGCTTGCTGAGTTTTCCATAAGAGACAATCCACTACGTATCTGAATTCTATCTGTATGTCAAAAAAAAAAATGCGCTAGGGATCTGTGGTGATCTTGACCTTCCCAGTTTGGAGGCATGCATGTGAATGCACCACAACCTGACTATAGGGAGCCAAGTGCACATGGTCCTTCAAATGGAGAAGACTATGGATTGTTGTGGGATATAAAGAAGCTCTATTCATCCCCCTAAAACCATATTTAAACAAGGTTTTTTTTTTCTTAATGACAGAAAGGTTCAATAGTGATCCTTCATTGTGAAATCATTACAAACACACTTTTTGATACCGTTTTCTAATACACTCACCTTCTGGACAAGAAGGAGAAATGTTTTCAATTTTTTCCATTAGTAAACTATAATTATTTTGAGCCCTGTCAAATTCCAAGCCCAGGCCTAAAAGTACAGGAAATGCTTGAGTTTACACATAACAAAATTCATTTACTCAACAGTGCAATACCTGAAAGGTTCACTTTGAGGGAAATTTACATTAGGTTACTCCCCCCTTAAAGAAGTCTTTCTAACAACTCGGCATCTCTATCCTTTCCTTTTTCAAATAGTTATGTGCAACAGCAAGATATGTACACTACCACAAATATTCACTGAAACTCTGCCCCTCTCACAAACTAGTTGAAAGAGTGGGCTAAAGAATTAGTGGCACTAGCTGTTAGTAAAGATACAAGGATAGAAAAATACTTACCAAAGTTTATGAAGCTCTTATTTGAGACAAAGGAATTGTCCCAGTTTCAAAACCCTCTTCTTCTCTGCTTCCCTCTTACTAGCCAGTGCATCTTGCGCAAGTTTCAATTGCAATTTCAAGAATTCAGCTGAATAAAAGTTGCACTCAGGATAATGTGACTTTGGCTGTTTATATATCAAATCCAATGCCTGATGTGCTTTGTTCAGCATATTATTTGTATTATGAAACTTCTTCACAAGCCACAGACCTAGAAAAATTCCTTGAGTTTCAGTCAAAACATGAGAATAAAGGTACAGTCAAAGAGAATACATACCACTATTTGATTTCAAATTTTCACAATAGAAAATTGCTCACCAGTGTATGGCCACAAGTTGATGTAACCTTGTCAAACTTCAGAGTGGGGCCACAAGCATGGATAATAACTACCAAAGTTGTTCACACTGCTAGCATTAAGTGATTTCCACTTGCGGAAACTGTATTAAATTAAAGGGAGAATACACTTTTTCAGCCCAGCCTTCACATTTCTATCAGTGGAAGTTACTTCATGCTATCAGTGTCAAGTCCTTCACCATCAATCAAACCCTGATTTTTGCTTTATCAACGGTTGTACTTAATCTGACATACACATTTGTGGACATAAGCATGGAATACTGCAATGGAAAAGACCATTCTTTTGTGGTTTTCATTTAGGAGATTTCTCTGATCATAACAGAGAAAATACACCAACATCACCCATTATAAATAGTAAAGAAATAGAACAAAAATGAAGTTCACCTTCTTAATATGTGCATCAAAGTGACATCCAATGTTGTAGAGCACATCAACTTGTTGTTGTGGTATATCACATAGAATATCAGCTAGGATGCTGGTAGAGTAGTGTAGCCTACTGATCAAATGATTTGAAGTAGTTAGCTTGGAATGGAGGATGATTTAGACCAGGATGTGAGCTATGATATAAGAATATGTCTTACGTCTCACTGGAATTGTATAACTTGATGGATTTCGACAATATGTTGAGTTGAAAAGTCATTCCAAAGAGTTTATTGTTGTTGCAAGCTTTCATCCAACTTGAAGTTGTCCAAAAGCCATTGGCTTCTGTGTGAGAATCTGAGCATGTGGTCTGAGTCAAAGAAATGATGGTAATGGTGGTCAGAAAGAGCCTTTTTGTTTTTGAATCTGAAAGAAACCTAACCTTGGTAAACTTGGCTTGTGTATCAGTCTTTTTGGATAAGTCTTCTTGCTTGGTGCTATTGGAAGGCCACAGGAAGGAGCTGAGATAATCAGGTTTTCTTAGAGGATTCTCACTTGAATATGAGTAATGCCATTGTTGTGAGTTGGTTTCAAGAGAAACCATAACATTGAGGGCTTTTTTCAGACTCCTTGATCTTGCCAACCACTTGTCTAAAACCGCAAGCACAGATTTTGGTGTAGCACTCTAGAACAGAAAGATTAAGACATTCCTTGTAAAGCTGTTGTTGTAAATATAAGATATGACAGAATAGGTCAACAGACTGAGTGAAAGGCTTCCACAGATCCCATTTGGCCTTTTTTCCATTACAAGAAAGAGAAAAAGTAGTAGAGTGGGATTGATTGTCAATTAAGCCTGTGATCCTCTCAACAAAGTCATTGGTGTTGGGACAAGAAAGATGTGTGCAATGGGATTCGGACCCATGACTGCCTCAATCCAGAGGGATATTCTAACCACTGAGCTATGCACACTTGGTGAATGCCAGGCTTGCAGGTGTAATGGCTATCACATGGTTCAACTCAACTCAACAGCTCCCTTAGACTGTGAATGGTGATACAACATGGAAGCACACTTACAACACCCCAACAATTGGTTGGGAGGGCTGCTGTCTGCCAAAGCCAGTGCTGAAGCTGAAGCATTTGGACTGAGAAAGCTGTATGTGGCTCCTAAGGAGAGCTGGAAATATAACCACTGTATAAAAGTTGGATAGGGTTGGAGATGCCTTGACAGAAATAAAATCATGAGTAGTTGTTGTGTCTAACTGAAAAATCAGTCAAAGATGAAATCAGCCTCAAATGATTATCACACATATGAGAAAGTAAATAAAAACCATTTCCTCTAATGTCAATCAAGTCAATAAGTCTGGAGTTTTGAGAGTCACAATTACAGGTCAGTTGGTGATTTAGGTAAGACTCTGTGCTTGTCCAAGTATGTGTACAATCTTGGCACTCACAGTATACTGTGGTAAGTACGGCTGGAAAATTGGCCCACTCACTGTCAACATGTTTGGCTTGGATGCTGACATCCAAGGAAAATGTGTTGATGAGTTCTTTTCAAACTCCAGCCACTTCAGAGCATACTCCTTAGATTTCAGGGATTAGAAAGAAGATCAATTGGAGTGTGGGCAGCCGGTTCAGAAGGTCCTTTCCCAGTTTGTCATTGGCAGGTGGAGGATCAACAGCATCAAAAAGTTGTCATTGTCTAGCTCTTGGAGTTTTTTAGATCCCTGTTTGTTGGGAATTGCTGTTGATGAAGGGGGATGAGGTTGAGTATGAAAGAAGCCAAGGCCTTGCAAAATTGCATGAAACTCGCCTTGAGGACTCTTCAAAACGACAAAGTCTGTGCGCCGGGTACGTTTTGATTTTTGACTCCTGTTTATAGTTCTCGACAGTACCATTGTGAGCGGGCGGTGTTTGTTCCAATGTGAGCAGGTTCAAGGCAATACAAGGTAAGGTCAAGGAAGGAATGGGAAGGGATGGTGTTCAGATAAGGTGGGTTCAATAAAGCTGATCAACAAAGGTAGAGTCAATCAGCAAACCATTCTACGGACAAGTCAGTGACTGCTTACCTCAGCAGTGGTGTACTGCTACCAGGCTGGTGCCACAGTAGAGGTGTATGTGATCTAGGGTTGAACTTGTATTTCAGTCAAGGTGGGAAGATTTTACTGAAACAAGAGCAGAAGGGCATATCATACATTCAAAAATTGTAAAAAAAATAAAAAAATCGTAGAAGCCCATTTGCTTTCTAAGTGTTTTTCCCTGAAGCTTTTGAGCACTGTTATCTGTCTCCATCAACCTCACTCTCAAACTTAACTAAAATTCCCTTTTCTGACTAGGTAGGGACTTGGTCAAGTTTACCTCACCCTGCGGTTTTAGCCAAATTGGCTATGAAGTATCCAAAAGCATGTGATGGGGACTGTAGAAACATGTAATTCTACAATGTGGAGAAAACCCACAGATTTGACATCACATAGTGTCCTCAGATGCCTTGGACCGCGTATCCGAGGCATTCATCCAAAACTTTTTTTTTTTTTTTTGGCCCTGAGAAAAGCCTCGGATCCATCGCTCGGACGTGGTGTCCGAGGCATTCTTGTTGGCAGTGAAGATCCTTTGGGGGCCGGAGTTCTCTCTGTCTTTATCTGTATCATTTTCAGTGTTGGTGTTTTTTCGGAGATTGAGTGCTGAAAGTAGTGAGAGTCGGATTTGAACATTACTGAGTTGTGGCTTGAGCACACAAGCTCAAGCAGCATTTTACAGATAAATGGTAAACAACCTGCGAAAGCCTTCTCCACCAACTCCTATTTCGGACAAATACGACATGCTCCATTTCTCAACCAACACTCTTTTTCGCGTTAGCCTGTCCGCAATCCAGGGAGAATGTGATGCATCAGGCATCAGGGCACATGACTCTGACATTAGCTCTGTCGCTAGGATATGTTGTGATCACAGGTTTCTATTTCTCTTGTTTTTACTCTTTCTCTTTTTTTTTGGCTTATTCATGTAACAGACCCTGCGTGGTCCTAGAGTCGAGAACATTCACTGACGTGTATAAATAGTGTACCTCGTAGCAATGACTGCTTCTCTTTTTCTTCACTCTGTCATTGGTTCTCACTTACGCGTCACTACATTGTACCTCTGCCTCTGAGCAGGTACCTCTTTCTTTTTGTTCTCTCTCGAAACTAGTGCTACCCAGTACTGACCACTGCGTCATCAGCCTGGCACAGATTCAAAGCTCATAACCTTTAAGTCATATTTCCGCTCACTCCCTGGTGAGTAGAACTATTATCCGCCGCTATAGGCATGTGGTTTTTTGGAATATATCTGTGAGCATGTTGCAGGGGACATGATGGAATAATTGATGACAGAGTAGTAAAGGTGAACTGGTGTGGTCAGTTTGAGTGTAGTTGGTTTTGGCCAACTCCCCTCCCTTAGCGAGACAAGGGACTTGATGATTGGAAGATATCAGGAGAGCTGAGCCTCCGCAGCTCTTTGGCTATAGAAGGGAATCACGGACTCCATTCACAGCTAGGACATGTATTTTCTTTGAACAATGTCCAAGAAAAACAGGGGCCACAGGCGCTTTTCTTTGGAAAACATTGTTTCTTCATATGTGCAATGGTAGAACTTTGAATAATACTACATATGGACAAAATAAAATTGATATGAACGAGTATATAAGACAATACGATGCGTATTTTTGTACAAATGATAAAATATGATTCATCTGAATGTGAAGTCACAATAATCAGATTGATCAGAGAATGTTTGCTTCTAGTTTGTTTCACTTGAGGGTCTTCTATCTTACCTCGTCAAGGAGAACAAACAAAAGATCAAGAGTGGGTAGCAGACATCTTTCGCAGGCGAGCCGGGGAAAGTTCTGTGGAAACTGACTAAAAAATTACAAAGACGAGTGGGATTTGGTCAGGTGGAAGGTTTGGAAAGGATGAGTGAACAGATAGACTAACTGATAACTTGAAACGACATCTCGAAAATCCACTCTCTCTGATTTCGCGTCCAGAGCGGTCGAGTCTTATCACTACGGCTCTGTTTGGAACTGGTAGGTACGCCGCTGTTTGATGTGTCTTGATGGTCGTGATCGGGGAGTATTTTTTGATCATCGACCTCAACGGTGCACATTGAGCATCCTGGGTCTTCAACTCGTTTGATTGCTTCCTTCTAGACAGGATGCCGAAGGTCCAGGCAGAAAGCCGTGAGATTGATGCATGTTGATAGACAATGTTTTGTGGGACTGTTGCATCTTTGTTTGAAGTCGTGGTCACAAGTTGTGTGATCTTTGATCTAATCTGCATGGCAGTAATACTGCAATGATGTATAAACCAATTTGGGGTAAGACTCAGATATGCAAATGAAGGTGAATGCTGTGGGGTGACTGCCCTGTCACAACCTTGTACAAAGAAGTCTTCTTCATCTTTGAGATCTAGACTCAATATCGCCTTCACAATTTCTCGTACATTTTCCAAGACTCGCTCCCAAACCACTTCCCCGTTCGAGTCGATGATCACATTTCCCAATTCAGTAGAAAGTTGGTCTCGTACGTAGATTGCCTCAATCTCATCAGAAAACATGTCAAGCGTTTTGACTCGTGCAACTTGTCCTTTGTTGGTTTTCGGAAGAGGTTTCACTCTTGGGTCTATGACAAGTATCAATCCCCGTGTTAATCGACTGTGGGTAGGGGCAACTCTGTTTACTTCCTCGATTGAAGGCCTGGAAATAAGAGACACACAAATCCTAAATTAGTATTGCAGATAGTAGTTATACAATCCATCAAAAATAAAAATAAAACTTGAAGGATGGAACATACCAAATCAATTTGATGTACTTCCCCACTGCTTCACGATTTGTGACATCAACGGTGTAACTGTCCCCAGGTTCGATGAGCACTCCGTTTTGAGGCTTTCCTCGGCCGAACATGAGAGCACCTTTTATAACAGGGTTGACGGCAAGGATTGCCTCCAAAGGTCCCCTGTGGAAAGATTCAGATTTCAGGCACAAAATCATAGAGAGAGAGAGAAAAATTGAGCTCCTGAGCTTAGGGGTTTGTTTTTTCAGAGTTTGATAGCATGATCTGATCGTCCTTCCGACCAACAATACGATGCAAGGGAAGAGTTGGATGCTTGGAAAGTAAATCATTGGTGTGATATGTCTGCGGTGCAAAGTCATCGAATCTGTGCGCCAACGAGCATCGGTGTCGATCTGAGGATTAGATGACTAGCTCGTACAGATTCTCGCCGTGTGGCACAAGGCGAGTGGTGAGCTGGCTTGAGATTTCAAAATATTCCCAATTGACTCCCAGACAGCGTTTAGGAAATTGTGTGGCAATGGCTCCCACTTCGGTCCTTCAACAGAGGTATAAAATATATATATATATTAGGCATTGCCGTTAGACAATACGTACTTTTATGGAGCGAAAGTGGCACGTACGAGCCAAACATAACTGAGAGCTGCACGCCAGCTTTGATTAGCTTATTGCCAATCTCAACAGTCAACGGTCCCCCACCAAATCACACTCTCTTGAGGGTTTTAAGGAACTCTATACTTGACGGGTCAGACGCGAATTCCTGGAAAATGCGGTAAAAAAATAGAGGAATTAATTGTGGGTCAGATTCCGGTGAAGGCAGGTTCGAGACCTACAGCAAGCATCATTGGACTGAATGCTGCCACCGTGCAACCCAAGGATCGCATTGCCTCCATAACGTTGACTGAATTGGGACTCTTTGTCATATAGTGACCGTCAGGGCCAATTTCCGGGCAAAAAAATCCAGAAATGGCCCCATCGGAAAGAATAGTGAATAAACCAAGATTGATGCCCATAACTTTAAGATAGGACAAAAGAGTAAGCTCTCTGAATAAAAGTGATTTCTCAGTTAGTTCAAGTCATAAACGTGTTCGTACCATGGAAAGCTGGAAGAACCATAGCCGCTATAACTTCGCCTGTCCAAGAGAATTGAAAAAAGCGATTGGAATTTTTCCAATCTTGAAAGGTGACTGTGTTGAGGTGAATAGGCTTTGGGAAAGCAGTGGTGCCAGACGGATGGAGGATCATGACCGGCGCGGCATAATCAGGCTGATTTGGTGTGACCATTGACGCCAGCTGTTGAGGAAGATCTGAATTAAAAGTGTACGCCGATCCATCAATGAGGCGCGGGAAAAGCATATGTGCCGAAGGTAATTCGAGCAACTGGATGTGCTGGAGTTCTCCTGATTCGAGGACTTCAGTTATTTTCTTTCTACTGGTTTTCTCTACAAATGAAATCTTTTCAAAATCTTGGCTCGGTAAAGTAGGGTCAAATTGAACGTAAAGAGCTTTGCATCCGGTAGATTTTATGAGATGAACAATTGCTGCAGCCGAGTTTCTGGGCGAGATTGCGAATGGCTAAAAAAAAAAATGAAGGAAGGAATTATACTCAACAAATACATACAACCAGTCTATCAATATGGACCTAAAAGTGGATCTTTTCACTCACAACACAACCTGCTCTCATGATTCCCAAAAGTGTCGTAAAATAGACCATTGGGTCACAGGACGCAATGACGCCAATCACAGGGGAAGTTGACGTGTCGATCAAAAGGTGATTTAGGACTTGAGTAACTTTGACAAGTGCACTTCCGACTTCATTCCAAGTAATCACATCATTTGCCAAGTTTGACTTGGTAGAACCCGCCAGAACTCCAAATGGGTACGTAGAATTGTTGAGAAGGTGAAACTCAATCAGTTTGGTAGGTGTCAAATCACGACTAGCAAGATCAGGCGTTTTGAACACAGGAGATGAGGTCTGAAGGGTTTTGTAATAAGTAAAAGGTGAGGTAACAGGCATTTTCGGTCGAAAAAGTGATAAAAGAGAAGAATGATGATCTCACTAGAAAAGTTGAGGACACAATCATGGGATACAAATCTAGATCTCGAGTTTTTTTCCCCCCCCGTCTCAGGTCATTTTTAAAATCCCAACTGAAAGTGAAAACCTGTGGTCTTTTACCGAGGAGATCTGAGAATATAAACCTGTGTGGATTTCTCAAGATCTATGATTACGAAACAACAGATTGAACTAGGGGGAAAAAATTCTTTGCAATAGGGTCGCCCAAGACTCGAATTTAAGTAACAAAAGAAGGGAACATGATTCGTGCGTAAGTGGAGATTTAACGCAGCCTCACTTGCGGCGGTCGGGTGTGTTTTCATAGCCATGCTCTCTTCAGAGCTGCGCTACTTCCACCGGGTCCCTGAGACACGCGTCTCCGTTGGGTGCGTGAAGCAAAGGCAACGCCTCACGCACCCGACGGGCCGGGGGATGTGTGTCTCAAGGACGTGGGTTTTTCAATGGAGCCGGAAGGGCTTCTTAAATATACCACTGCATGCTGCCGAGGGGGCACCTTGGGGGACTCCCACCCTCGCCACCGACTGCGCGGCAGCAGCATGGATGCAACTACCCATTATCCACTACAAAATTAAATGCACCACCATCGATAACATCTGCGCAAAAGAACGCGCCATGTAGACGACGATCGCACAAGAAAATTCACCTTCTGTTAGAGAAAGGATTTTTCAAAACACTCTTTATTTCAATTCACTAAAATAAAATTAACGATTATTCGGTTTCTACTTGGACTAAGAGAATATAATGACTTTTCGAACTTTTTTAAATAGACTTTGAAAAGGTCCAAAGAAGTGAACAAATCGATAGTTAATTACAGGAACTCAACTATGCGGGTAGGATTACGGTCGGATCTGCTATCGTACGATTGGGATACGGGCGCGGCATTATGATGAGTCAGGTTAACTGAGAGCATCCGCAGTGGTGCGCCGCTATCTCTAAATTTAGAGGTCAGCCACCAGATTTTGCCAAAAATCAACCCCGAGCAGTGGCAGACCCTATCGCTAGATAATTTAGGGGCCGCCTCCCAATTTGGGGAAATAGAGGCAAGCAGCAAGTCTTGTCCACTGGCCCTACTCCATAGCCACAACACACGTACACACCTCAAAGCTACTATAACCATCAGTCATCACCCATACCTGTCCAGGGATGGGTGTCAGGCCGTTCCACCCTGAGCGTTTGGTGGACCAATTTGATGGCTCACCACTGTGGATGCTCTAAGCCCCTCTAGGAAGCAAACACATTCGCCCTCTCAAAGAAGGGCTTGAGGGCTAATCGCCGGGTTTCGGCGTGAGCACACGCTCTCACATGTGTTTTCACCC
>AWVX01011012.1:0-11584 GCA_000500245.1 Cronartium ribicola 11-2
TCACTTTAAACTAGCTGTTTAATCAAATCCAGCCAACATAGGGTTATAATACCTATAGATAAGAGCTGAGTATCTAAAGCCATAGTAGCTAGATCCCAATTTCGTGATAATCACCATAATTGTTTTAGATCTAGGCTGACATCTAGACACCAAGGGATCCTAGAGTGAGATGGCTGATCTCCAATAGTAATGGTGCGGACTGTTGGTATTAGCACCTACTGAGCTTTACACTATTGAGCTGATATGTTCTTATAGAAGATATCCTCAATGTAGGTGTGATTGCTCTGGTTTGGTGGTTGTGGTAAAAGTTGAGGAGAAGGTTGCTATTCTTGGTCAGGGGAGAAGGGTTTATATACCCTTCAGGTTACCTCCTGCACACTTTTAGGATGTGGGCTGACCTGTGGTTCCAGTCTATGCTATTACAAGTTTACATGGGTCAGCTTGTGGTTGTGTACTTGAGTGACAAGGCCTGTTAGGTGGCTCTTTTCATAAGTATTTTATGCTTATGACTCTTAAAACTGAGCCTGAGGTGAAGCTTCATATCATTACATTAATATTACATATGTATTACACCATGTACTCTATATGTAATACCTATGTTACATTCTGTGTTCTCATATGTACACTATGTATTATATTTTGTTACACATGATTATTGTATGTGATCATGTGTTAGATAAGTCTGTGGGACTGCTGCACAGTCCTCAGGGCTGACAATTACCAGGTCACAATAGTTGGGTCAAACCACACTCAGGTTTGAAAACATGAGATTTGAAGAAATTATGCATAAACTTTCACTAAACTATTTCATCCATTAACTTATATCCTTCAGGGTGAACCACATCTCATACCCTGATCTGTTTTGGAGTTTCTTAAAAATTCGAAAAGATCTACTACACACGGATGGCCAAAAGAACCTCAAACATGTACAAATATATAAGCTCATCACGGAAAAAAGTGGATGCTCCTAGCAGAATTTGTACTTATTCCAAGTTTTATCCTGATGAAAACTCATTGAAAAAAGCTATGTAGGCAATAGGTTTATGAATACTAGAGCACCAAGCACACTTCCCGTGCAAAGGTATATTGAAAACACTATACTACATAGTAGGACATTGTAAAGCCATGCCAGGAGGCTTGCCTCCCAGTCCTGTATGTCTTTACGCAGGTTTGGTTTTATTCACGCAGCCCGCAGTTGAACCACACGTGCTCATTAGAAAAGTTGAGCATTACATATGGTTTTGTTCTACATATGATACTGTACCTTCAGTATGTATGTAAATAATTGTTTGGAATGGAATGTATGGATGCTTCTCGAACAAATTGAGGTGGAGAGTTTTGATTTTCGAGAGTATTTTTTAAACCGTTTCATATTTCATATTTTTTCTTTCGCCAATATCTTTGTCATTTCAACGAACCCACCGGTATTCCTCCCATCTTCACTCTCATCAAGCTAAAAAATATACACTCTATACTACTACCACTTGTACCAGCCAATCATCCCTCACTTCAGAGGTTTCCTCGCTGACTTCATCCCAGACTTGGCAACTTCACCACCTCTCCCCCAAAGTTTTTGAAATCAACCTACTTTAAAACAGTGGGATCTCAAGAGTCTGATCCTCCTATCTGCAAATCCTCCGCTCCCAACGAACATTGAGAGCGCATTACGATCTTAATTCCGATATCTAAGCATCACCCCTTTGGCCTACCCTCGGTCATCTCAAGATGGTAGCTGAAACTGAATACTACGATCGATTGGGTGGTTAGTATCCTATCTCCTTCATGATCCCTTGATAGCCTTACTGATCCTACGTTTTTTGAAAAAAAAAAAACTCTAGTCTCCCCCGATTGTGACGAGACAACGCTCAAAAAAGCTTACAGGAAAAAGGTACGCTCCCTAACTCGGTTTGGTATAATGTTTGATCAACCTGATTTCGTATTGATACCTCAATTACTCGCTCGCTAGGCTTTACAACTTCACCCTGATAAAAATCCTGCAGGTGCGGATGAATTCAAGGCAGTCTCCGAAGCCTATGATGTACTGTCGAACCCCGAAAAACGGGAGCTTTATAATCAATTCGGTAAAAAAGGTTTAGAAGGCGGAGGAGGTATGGGCGGCGTAGATCCCAGTGATCTATTCTCTCAACTATTTGGTGGTGGTGGCGGTGGTATGGTAAGCTCGTTTTATTATCTGTTTTTTGCAAGCTTCTCAGAGATTCACTGGCCTTTTTTTCGTCCCTTGCTAGTTTGGTGGTGGCCGAGGTCGCTCAGGTCCTAAGAAGGGCAAGGACTTGGTCCATCGAATTAAAGTTTCCCTCGAAGAATTATACCTTGGCAAGACAACCAAAATCGCACTTCAGAAGCATGTCATCTGTTCCAAGTGCGACGGACGAGGTGGTAAAGCTGGTGCGGTGAAGCCTTGTGGTGGCTGTAAGGGACAGGGTGTAAAGATCGTCTTCAGACAACTCGGTCCAATGGTTCAGCAACTCCAGCAACCTTGTCAAGATTGTAATGCGACGGGCGAGATCATCAACTCCAAGGATCGATGCAAAGGTTGCGAAGGTAACAAGATCATCAAAGAGCGGAAAATTCTTGAAGTTCACATCGACAAGGGTATGCAGGATGGACAGACGATCACCTTCAACGGTGAGGCTGATCAAGCGCCCAACACCGTCCCGGGAGACGTTGTGATTGTCATCGAAGAGAAGCCACATCCGGTCTTCAAGCGTAAAGGAGATGACTTGATTGCGGAGGTGGAAGTCGATCTGGTGACTGCGCTTGCAGGTGGAATGATCCCGATAGAGCATCTTGATTCCCGGGCTCTGCTTGTCAAAGTGAACCCAGGCGAAGTCCTCAAGCCTAGTTCGTATTTACACACTCAATTGCCGTGTATTGATTCTTGTTTTTGCTTACCTCTTCTGTTTTACCTCAACCTCCCGAATAGATTCGACCAAACTTGTTCCGGAGAACGGAATGCCATCACAACGCTTTCACACGCTCGGTGATCTCATTCTGGTCATCAAGGTCCTCTTCCCCGACACGATCGATCCAAGTGCCTGTCCAGTTCTGGAATCTGTTCTTCCCACTCGTCGCCCTCTTCCCACTTGGGATTCCAGTATTCACGTCGAAGAGGTCGAGATGCACGACGTGAGCGAGAGTAGGTCAGGAAAGAGTCGTGCAAATGGTGATGAGATGGACGAAGATGATGAAGAGGGTGGTGGTGCTGGCCCGCAGGTACAATGGTAAGTCAACGGACCCATCACATTACCTATCCATCACCTCCATCTGGGGCCCTTTAGCTGAAATTCTGCCTCTTCCTACTCACGTAGTGCGCAACAATAGGAAGACTCCAGCGGCATCGACTTCATCACAGCTATATGTTCATTTTTGCCCACGTTATCCTAAATTCCCTTGAACGCATCGCGAGTTGTCAAGCCCTAGGTAGCCTTTCTCTTTTCTTATTTTTTATATGACCTGTGTGCTATAAATAGTGAACCGTACCATAGACAAAAGATAGGTCTCACCGAAGTAATGCCTTCATGCCCCAATGAATTATGTGCGCCTTGATTCTATTTATCATAGATCTCATGGTCCACTGGGCCTATTTTGCTGTACACCCTTTGGAGTTTGTAGATCTTTTTTGGGAGCATTTGCTTGTTGGTAGCCAGAAGGTCCGGAGCTCAATCTATCATACATTCAGATATTTTGGCCAACAAAAAAATCATGGCCACTTTGGTGTGGTATGTTTTACTGTACAGTCACGTGCACAAAGGTTACCCACATTCAGACCCCATCGCTGCATCACATAATACCAGTACCTAATCTCCAATGTTTTTTTCTGCGGAAGCCAGTGAGAAATTTCGCAAGCCCATAAAAAAATTGTGAACCTCACCCCTAAAGTTTGCAAGGTGACTGTTTGTGAAATCTTCACTGGCTGCCAAGACCATTACAGTTCAAAACTGGTTGCATGCGAAAGTCTTTTAAAAGCTAAATCCTGTTGGGATTTTTGTAGCCTTGCATTCACAATCAATTTCAAGCTTCAGCTTGGCGCAAGTGGGTGCATAATTGATTAAGTCTTCAAGTACATGGCATGTATCAGTTGTGGCTAAGCCACGAGCATTGAAACGTCATCTAATGCAACATATGATTGATTAACAAAAGCAAGATTTGAAGTTCTCTTGCATATACCAAAAAAAAATGTTGATAATTGTTGATGAGGAGTAAGCTCCCTAAACCAGGAATCTCTAAACTTTTTTCCAATTCTTACTATGATCAGACCAGCAGACCTTATCTCATAAAATCCTTCAATAATCAATTCCACACTCAAGATGAACCTCTAAGACCTTGTATCAGGCTTGTTTCAATCACTTAACATTCCCCATAATACTCTCTGCTCTCCAATCACACTGGTATGGATTGAGCTACTAACTACTACATCTTATTGGGCTATTTGTCATAACTCAGGTCAAACCAGAATTAATGGGACTCAAAAGCCAGAAAACAAAATTCAAACCAAACCAAGAATACTTCATATACAGACAGAGGCATGTGAAGTCTTTCATGAAATCCACTCCACTTCTCTGTACCACTTCATAATCTGAGTCTGGGTCAACTACCTAGTACCTCATTCAGGTATATAGACACTTGATTGACATCAATAAACATTTAACATGTAGAATGAAAGATAAAACTTTGATTTTTTCAAGTCAACATGGGCCATGGTGGAGTTGAGGTGAGATTAACTATAGCCATTTGTTTCCCTTCAATATCACTAAAGACAAAACTTTTTGGAGTTTTGATTTTTGTCTTTTTGAAGGACAACGCACTTCACATCAAATATGACAAAGTGAGAAAGAAAAAGGTTGTTAAGTGTGTAAAGGCAAGGGATATCTATATATATATATCAAATTGGACATGTGTGCTAAAGACAGTTCAAGTAGGAGCCAGTAGTATGTAGATGAAATTTCTTTTTCCCTTTCTTTTTTCTCAAAATCTACCTTCTGCTTCAATGACACCTAAGCAAGGTCTCTACAACAATAACAACAACAAAACTCCCACATGATCATGATCATGATCATCCATCAAATGACAATATGACAATCAATGTTTTTTTCTTTGCTTTCTTCTCTGTACTTTCCAAAAAAAGTCATCATCTCTTGGCCATTTTTTTTGTTCTAGGCGTTCACTGTTTTATTCAAACATCGATAAAGAACGTCAGAATTCATTTTGGTATACATTCTTTTTTTACATCTTAACCATAATTTAAAGAGACGTACTGTATGAACTAGCTTCGATATGATCGGGTAGTTCGGTAATAGCTACCTCAAACCTAGATTGAATGGCGTCCAAGACAGTTTGATCACCATCACTAGCTACAAAAGTGATGGCGAGACCTTTGGTTCCGAATCGACCAGCACGTCTAGGGTTTTTGAAGAGAGGTGAAGGGAATCAACAAGTTTCAAGTTAGTCAAGAAAATATTCACCAGAAGTAGGTCTCATGAGATCGACGTACCCTACTCGATGGAGGTAAGAGTCAGCCTCGCTGGGGGTGTCATAGTTGACCACGATGTTGACACGTTCAACATCGATTCCACGCCCAAAGATATCAGTTGCGACCTGTGAAATAACTTTACATGAGCAAAATCAAGGGAAGGATATTGTTATGGGTTTTGATAACAAACCAAGATTCGTTTTTCAAATGCCTTGAATTGTTTATATCTCGCAATTCGCTCCTCTTGACCAAGTCCAGAATGAATAGCAATTGATGGGAAATTACAATCCCTCAAAAGTTGATCGAGTTGGACGGCACGTGATACCGACTTGACAAAGATACAGACCTAAAACATAAAAGGGTCAGAGTATGATACGTCTGGGGGGTCAATAAGCGAGCGAGATCTGAAAACAGGAGCTTACTTGGTTGAACTCTAAAGTATCAAGAAGGTCATTCAACTTTCGATTCTTAGCCGCCTCTTCAATCTTAACAAAGTGTTGCTGGAGACCGTGAAGAGTCAATTTGGCTTCATCGTCGACGTAGATCTCGAGTGGCTGATACGAGTGAAGCACAGATAGTTATGAGAGATTAACATCCAGAGTTCAAAATCGTACAAAGAGATATAAAAGTAACAGCTGGGAAGATGGCTAACGTTCTGCATGAATTTTTTGCAGATCGGTCGAATGTCCTTGCTCAACGTCGCACTGAACATCATCACCTGCTTAGAGTGAGGTGTAGCCAAGAAAACCTGTTGTACGTCCCGACGCATATCTGTGTTTTGTCGTCGAAAGGAGAATGGGTTAAGACCATGCACGAAAGTTTGCGTAGAAGCAGGTAGACATAGTGATGAGAGTAGGCTATGTAGCCAATTAAACGAAGGTTGAACGAAGTCGCGAAGGATGAGAAGAGGGTAAGATCGCAGATGGACAGTCGCTAGGTGGCAGGTAGGAGGGACATGATGAGAATCACAACGTGCTAAGCAATCGTTGAGCAGTGAACAGGCTTGAAGTGACTGATGATGCGACTTGGACCAGATACGAAGCCAGAAGCGTCTTAGCGAATTGAGGCGGGGGGAGGGGAGGGTAGAATCCGACGGTTTTCCGCAACGGGCCTGCTGAATCGCACACATTGGGACCGCGCTGAGGTTGATGTTTCATGACAGAATAGTCGAGAGCTGAGTGTGTTGGGCAAGGCAGTCATTCACAGTCCAGGGATCGAATCACGATCCTTACGACCCGCCTTCGTGAGGGATCAAGAACAGGGAGGGGCGCACAAGAGTCTTGATGACGCGCTCATGATAGTTACTTAGACTAACCAACGTCGGACTGGTCCTGGGCCGAGGCTTGAGGATTGACCGAACGTTGGGTTTCACGTCTTTTGGGATACTCGAGACGGATAGGTGAAGCGAAGGAAGGGAGGGGGGGACGAAAGCAGACAGAGCGGGTAATAGCGGGTTGAAGTTTGATAGACTGACCAACAGATTCTAACATCTTGTCGCACTCGTCGAGAACGAAGGTGCGAACGGTGTTACACTTCAGAAGTCCATCCCTTACGAGGGCGTTTAGACGACCAGGGGTACCGACGATGATGTGAGGGCATTTGTCTTTGGCCTTCAACATCTCAGCATCTTGTTTTACTGATACACCACCGTAGACAACAGCCGTACGAACGTCGGGCATGTATTTACTGAATCGAACGTATTCATTTCGAATCTGATAAGCCAATTCACGCGTGTGGCAGAGCACGAGCATCGACACTTCGCCATCTTTGGGATCGATTTGTTGAAGCGTGGCAGTGACGAAAACTGCGGTCTTTCCCATTCCAGATTTAGCTTGACAGAGGACGTCCATTCCCAGGATAGCCTGAGGAATACATTCCTGTTGGACTAATGATCGAACGGGAACGAAGAGAGTTCCAGGGGTCAGGATATGGCTTAATGACAACAATTAGAAAGTGGGTAGGACTGACCTTCTGAGGGGTGTTCGAATCCCAAGTCACTGATTGCTCTCAAGAGCTCAGGCTTGAGCAAAAAGTCCCGAAAACCGGTTCTTCACAGAGTCGTATTCGATTCAAAGGAAAGTGAAAGTTTTAGAGGTTGGTAAACTCATGAAAGATCGGTCAAGGAAAATGAGTGAGGGGAGACATACGAATGAATGCCGACATATGAACCCTTTTGGTCCTTTCCAGCCGAAGGAAGCGCAGCCCCATTGGTGGCGGAGGTGATGGAAGTGACGGGGGGAGCGAGTGTGGCATCATCCTCGTCGTAGTCTGGATTGAATTGGGAGGAGGGGCGTGATTGACACGAGTTGGAGGCGAGGGGGGTGGGGGGGGATGAAGTTAGACGAGGGTTGATGCTTTGAACGATAGAACGGACCAACCAATGAGGTCTTCGGCGTGCTCAGCCATTTTAATCAAGTGATGATATGATTTAGTTGAGAGGGTGACTTGATTAAAGGTAGCAGCTGCAAGCAGAGGGAAGGGACGGAGATGGAAGATGGAAGGGGGGACGCGTATTTAGGGAGGGTGTGTGTGTGGTATGGGAGGAAGTTGGAGATCGAGGTCGGATTTGAAAGACAGGTGTAGGTAAAAATAAGATACATACATAGCGACCCATACAGTACAGTCGATAACATAGACTGACCTTAAGCTAAGTAGTACTATTAGGCTATTTGATCGAAGGCTGTCTACTCACGCTACAAGGCTTAAAGCTAAGCATTCGACCGTGCTGCTGTCTGATCAGATGAGGGTGAAGAAGTAGACGTAGGAGTAGAACTCTGGAACTTTGATTCAGAGTTACTACAACAGTCAATAAAGAAACAAATCAACGACTCAATCTCACCACAACCGAAGAAAAGAAAGTGAAGGGGAGAGGATGTCAATGGCCAAGAACTCAAATCCAAACGAACCATGGCATGCAGTCGATCAACCTTTCGAAACCGACGTATGATTATTATTAACTCTCCATTTATCACTCAAAATCAATCAACCAACCAATCAATCAATAAATCCCCTCCATTCACACTAATTCAAGTCTGGTCAATCTTTTTAGGATGACGATCTCTGCCCACTATGTATGGAGGAACTGGACGTGTCAGACCTCAACTTCAGACCCTGTCCATGTGGTTATCGTGTCAGTTCTCTTGATCTTCTGGTTCTAATAATGCCCTTTCATGGACCCTCATTCAACCAACCCTGCTTTAATTTCAGATCTGTCGGTTCTGTTGGCATCACATCAAAGAAGATCTCAATCGAAGATGCCCTGGCTGTCGGAAAGAATACGATGACAGTGTGGTCGAATTCAAACCGATGAAAGCGGAAGAGTAAGTTATCATTCCTACCGATCACCTGATTTACCAGTTGGGCTCAACATCCTTGACTTCAACTCTCCACTCATCCTGTTCTTCCTTACGCTCACTTCGATCAGGCTCAAACGCTTACAACAAGCTAAGAAACAACGAGACAAAGAACGAAAGGATCTCGAGCTAACCAATCGCAAGCATCTTGCCAACGTTCGAGTCAAACAGAAAAACCAAGTTCATGTTCAAGGTCTCACCACCAAGATCGCCAATGAAGATGTTGGTGATCTTGTCATCTGTCCCCTTTGATTCTTTTTTGAAGCTGAACCCATTCCCTCCGACAGACATTGGCTCAATTGAAGACCAGTGAACTGTTCTCTTCATATGGTCGGATCCTAAAGATGTTCATGTCACGTCGCACAGGTCCTACCAGTCTTCATACACCTGACTCTCGATATCAGCACGTTAACCTATACATCAACTTTGCGAAGAATACCGAAGCTTTGGCTTGTATAAACGGTCTCGATGGTATCACTTTGCCCGATGGTCATCGAGTCAAGGCCACCCTCGGTAGTACCAAATATTGTGCTTCGTTCTTGAGAGGGCTGAAGTGTATGAACGATAATTGTACTGGTGCTCATGAGTTGGCAGAAGAGGTTGAAAACGGTGGTAGTGCTGCTCGGGAAGAGATGTCTACTGCGTATTTGATTCTCTCTCTCTCTCTCCTGGCTTGTCTCGTTTGGCTGTATCACTGATCAAACTCGCCTCTTCAGCCGACACGCGCAGAAAGAGAGCGAACACCGGGTATTCTCTTCGAAGCACCACCTCACTCACTCTCATCACTCATCCTCTTCAAACCAGGTCATGTCAATCCCTTCAGGAGTCGCCTTACCCGCAACTGCGTCGTGGGCGAACAAATCCAGTTCAAACAGCCAGCCAGCTTCACCCGCACCTCATTTACTTTCTCTCCAAAACCAGCCTTTGAGCTCGTCGCCATCGGCAAAGCTCTCCTTACGTGGAACACCAGCCTCCCTCAAAGCCACTACACATCCTTTACCGGCCAGACCACCCCAGAACTCACCGTACGGACCAAAGCATAAACTAATGGGCGAAGGATCCAGTCCTCTGATCGGGCCACTCCCCGGCAATCAACCTATCGAGGCTGGTAATTCTACATTTGCATCGCGTGCTTCGGATCCAGATACTGACGATCCTCCACGCCGAGCCACACCTAAGGACAGAGACGTTCATCAGAAGTCGGATGACCCGCTATCTGCTTCTTCCTCTGACTTTTCGGCTCCTCCTACTGATTCCGTTCCCACCGCTAGTGTCTCTGTTACCTCACTCCATCCTCCTGGTTTGCCGCCCCCACCTGGTCTCAACGCCCCACCTCCACCCGGCTTGTCTGCCGTCTCATCTGGAACTTCGTCTCAAGGACTTGTGCCCTCCTCCTCACTTCCTCCCGGCCTCGTACCGCCCTCAGCCGCTGAATTTGATTCCTTACCTTGGCATGGCGCCTTCGATGTCACAGTCACATTGGAATCCAAGTTTGCACAAGCTACGTCCCTGGGAAGTTCGAAGGACAAGGACGACAAACTGGATATCCTATCTACCTTTTCGCCTAATTTCACCGTCACATCTCGATCCTCGATTTTCAATCCGTCTGATGACCCTTTTTACTGTGTACCTGACACGGCGCTATCAACAAGCTATTCGGGAACATTCGACCCCTTTGCCGATACTGACATCCTTTCACTCGACCAACCCCAGGAAGTCGACTCGCGGCAAAGGGCAGCGGGCGATGACCCTTTGATTCCACGACGAGGTTCGAGGTTTGGATTCGCCCGGCGCGAATCTGGTCTTGGTGCAGGCTTGAACGTGGAAGGCCCCTCGTCTTCACCTCTCCGGAGTATCTTCTCTAGCCACAGCGGTGATGGAGCTGGACCAAGTAATCAACATCATCCTGCCTCTACTTCCAGATCCGCCTTGGCCATCGGTAGGCCCGATCGATCCACTCATCTAGCCACCAATAATATCTCGGGCGAATCCACTCCAGATGCATCAGTACTTTTCCCGGGTGTAAATCTGGCTGCTTCTTACTCTGCCAATGCACTCCCGGCTGCATTGGCACGGGGGATGAAATCACCAGGAGCGAGCGCTACACGTTCATCCATTAATACACCACCTACATCATTTCAAAGTATCACTCCATCAGCTCACCTTCGAGATGTGATGATTGGATCCTACGAGCGCCCGAACGATCGACTCCCGCCCGCTTTTAATCCGCGAGCGACTGCTACCAGTCCTACGTACCCCCATCCTCATCCCTCGAATCATCATGAGCATCTCCTACGTAGCGATCACGCACGAGACCGACGAGCTGATTCCAATTCCGGGCCTTTCAACCTCTCCCAGTACTCGATCACCAATGGGGACATGGGTCACGAGTTCCAAGACCCAGCCATCCTCAACATGCGTATGGCCAACAATGGCGCAGGACCATATGCTCCCCCGCTCATGCCGAGCTCTAGCTCTAATCAACATGAAATCTATCCACCCTTCTCAATGAACGCTGGATTTCATAATGTCATCGGCTCAGCCAACGCTCGACCTCACCCTTTTGCTAATCAAACGGGTGGAAATCAAGATTTATTGGGTCACTATGGATTCCCTTCTCTTCATCCACTTTCAAACCCACCTGGACGTGTTCAACCACATTCTTATTACGGAGTCGGTAGTCAGGGCTTGATGAGTGGTAATGTCCAACGAGGTTAGCGACCTTTTGAGATCATATCAA
>AWVX01011063.1:0-18136 GCA_000500245.1 Cronartium ribicola 11-2
AACTTGATTTCCTGGTTTATTTATTTTTTCTTTTCCCTATTTTCCTCCTTTTTTTTTGGAAAATATATAAAAAAAAAAAGAAAAAGAAAAGAAAACTACTGTATGCTTTGTTCAGCAGAAAGAATATATGGGTAATACATACATGTAATTTAGACATATATATACCTAAGACATATTAGATAATATATGTCTCGGAAATTTGCCTTTGGTAAACCAAACTTTGGACAACATGTCCAGATATATATATGTAAAAGTAGACATATATATTTACTTTTACATATAGGAATATATCTTCTCCGGATACCTTTGGATAACCTGCCCACCCACCTTCATTCACCTTCTGGCATCCACTCCCTTGACCTCTACCTTGACCCCACTACCTCACTCCCTTGACCTCAGCCTCAATCCCGCTACCGCATTCCCTCAACCCTGACCTCGACCTCAATCATCTTTTGGTTAATATGGGAAAGAGAAAAAAAAAGTAAGTAATTTTAACCTTACCTAAAGATGTCAAGTGTGCAGATTGGACTTGATAATCAGCCCTTCAGAGTCTGGAATTGACTCATTGCCAACAAACTGGTTGGGCAATAATGTGAATTGACTTGTTGACCTGCTCACCATTGAAAAAGCAAAAAACAAGAATATCAAGGGCTTTAGTCAGCCATCCATCAACATTGCAGCTAAAGGGTTGGCTGGAACTGAAGAAGAAGGCATGAAGCCAAAGGATGTTAAGAGGTGCTTAGCCCAATGAAACGTTGTAAGTGATTTACTTCTTTAGGATTGATAATGATTCCTGATGGGCTTATGATTTGGTCAGCTTAAGCGCTGGGCTCAAGATGTTGATTTACTTAAAAATAAAAGTGGGGCCCAACTCAATCATAAAACGTACCAGGTGACTTTCTCTGATGAGCTTTGGGCTGAGATCAAGGTGTGTAAGGTGAGGTTGTTATTATACTTCAGCTGATTACTTTCTTCAATTGTCAGACTAGCTCTAAAAAAAAGGGTGTGATAACCACAAAATCTAGGGCTAGCTACTAAGGAATAGCTGTCTAGGTGAATTTGTTCACTAGCTAATTAGTAAAGCCTTATCTGAATACATCAGGCTTTGACTGACCTTAAGAATTATTGAAATTCTCTGCACTGACTCTTATTGGCCGTGGAAATCACTCTAGGTGAGATTTAAGCAGACACCAAGTCAGTGCAGCAGGGATTGATTAACCCAGGGTTTAAAATAGAAGTAGAGTGTTCAAGCTGTTAGTACTTGATCCAGAAACACACCTATAACATATAAAAAAGCTTAACAAATCCTACTGACTCTTGTTTTACTTCTAGAGGGTGGGTTTGTTGAAATTTAAGAGGAATTGGATATGGTTAGAGATCTATGGATTTAAACCAATGAAGAAATCAATCAAATAACTCTAAAAAGAAGGGTGATCATGAAATAAGACTTCTAGAAATGGAACAGACAACTCAACTAATAATCCTTGGAATATAAGAGGGGTATGTTGATTTAAATACTATGTCAGTATGTTATTTCTTTTAATGAAGTGGTAAGTGATGATGGTGGATTTATCACGAGCAAAGGGATGCTTTTTTTTAGATGTTCTGAGGCCTAGAGGGTACTCTTAATTTTGTGGTTCCAGCTTGAATCAATAGAAAACCATTAGAGTTTATTTGGATTTCTATTTGTTTCTCATGGTTACAATAGCAGATCAACTAGTAGAGTTGATCTAGCTTCTTTGTTCCAATAACAAACCATCTTTTACTCAAGGGAATGAAGAGGATGAGAACTTCTAGTCTGTTTGTATTCTTAGATTATCAATTTCACTGTTGATTCAATGAAGATTGAATCAAATAAACTCAACAGTAGTTGATACCCAGAGTTAATGGATCAACTGTTTGTACAATGTGTTATTTCAAACAGATTCTACTAGTGATCATGGGAAATGCTCTCATGTGAGAAGTTGTTCATTCATTTGAATGAATAGTTCACCTGTCAATTTATCAATGATGTGTAAATATCAAATCTACCCAAGGAACTGTGAGAACTTGTGTTAATACTGTTAAGTTACGGATCTTAAAAGATAATGCACACTGCAGGATTTGAACCCGTGACATCCAAACACTAGGCAGACACTCTAAACACTGAGCTAAGTACGCTTGGGAGATCAAATCCTATGTGTTGGATTACTGTATCACAACACTTCCCCTAATCCAAGACATAGGATATTAGGATATTAGGGTATTAGGGTTACACTGACAGTGTGTTATCTTCCACTCTTGCTACCATGTTAAGTTACAGATCTTAAAAGATAATGCACACTGCAGGATTTGAACCTGCAACCTCCAAACACTAGGCAGATGCTCTAACCACTGAGCTAAGTATGCTTGGGACCTGCAGGTGGGCGGTTGGATAAGGAGGTTCAGGGCTCGTTCATGTGATAGCCAAATTTCCTCGGACCTGATGCCATGGTGTTTGACTATGGCTCCCCAGAGTTTTGCCAGGGGGTCCTGTATCTCAGCTCCTGCTTCACCATATGTGGTAATCCTTGGCTCGAATCATGCCCTATTGATTGCATCCATCTGATGAAGTAACCAGGCTGCTAGACATTTCCTAGCCATGTCGGGGTTGACTTCCTTACTATCATCCTCTATTTTCATGTTGTCTGCCTTCAGGTAATCAGTGAAGTACAGGGATCCGAGGCCCACTCTGATCTTTGATGACCACTGTGTGTAGTTCTTGTTGTTCAGGAGATTATTAGGATTAATTTTGCTTAACATCTGGTTCACAGTTAGTGCCTGATGTTGCTTCAAAGCGCCAAATGGATTTACGGGTGCAGGTAGGGTGGTGATGTTAGATGACAGTTGAAGGTTAGTGGATAATAGGGGCAAGACATTGAATATTGTGGTTTTGTCTTTGTCCTCATATTCTGAACTCTGATTGGATGGTAATAGAGGATCAATAGTGGTTGCAAATAAATGGTCTTGGTTGGTGCTCATTCAACTTTGATTTATTTGGAATATTGATCATTTGCTATTACTCTCGCTACCATGTAGATATTTGAAGTTGCTTGGAATACATGTTGATACCACAAGGATGTTTCGTGCATGGGCTTGACCTGATATAAAAATGGTCCTAGTGAGTGACACAACCATGTACACTTTGCTTTCTGCAAAGTAGCACTGACCTGGTATGTGGGTTCAGCAAGTTTATTGAGAAATAAAGGAGGTGAGTTGTGAGATCTAAGGAGTAATTCTGAGTAGGGTAAACCAGGATATTCTCAGGCTTTTCAAGACATATAGAAATAACAGGAAATGATAAGAAAAGGGGATAGGATAAAAGAGAAAAAAAAAGGTGGGTGGTACATACTTCTCTTTCCAAAGATGGGGAAAGAGAAGTGCGTATCCAGATGGGTGGTTACTTATACTGGGATTCCCTAATACTGGTTAGGGCGGGTTTGCTTGTCATGATTTCCGTAACCGTGCCTGTATCCTTCTAAAACAGGAGAAGGATTTTTCCATCAATCGAACATCAACACTCAAGATATCTTGTTTGTATTGTAACTGGAGAAGTACTACAGTTATTACTTAGCTCTAGTGCGATATGTGAAATCAAAAGCACTTGAAAAAAAATTAAAAAATTACTTAGCTCTAAAATAAGAGTATAGATTATTTTATCCGTAGAATCCAGTTCTACAAAAATATTACACCTATCAACTGACAGTAACAGGTGTACTGGTTAGTGTAACATATTTACACATGTGTTACAGTATAAATTACAACTCTTCAGTAAAAAGTTTAAAGTGTGACTATATGTTATTTTACATGTAGAATTAATTTCTAAAATAATAATATTCAGTTGGTAAGTACACTTTGTTATTACTCTTGAAACTGAGTATGAGTTGTAATTTTGCTTGTTAGTCCATGGCATTTTGATGCTCAGGGCTGACATCAATCTTGCATTCCAATTGATTCAATGCATGGTTTTTAGCAAGGTGCAAATAGTTGATTTGGGAGGTTCAAAAATAATACATTCCTTATATATGATGCAGTGAAGGCTTGATTTGATGATGAGATTGCAACAGGTGAAAATGCAACTTGGATTTGTCTGCCAAAGAAGTGCAAGAACAAGAAGAAAGTGAAGGAAAAGATTCATAGGGATGCTAATGACCCGGATAACAGCACAGATAACTCCAATACTTTGAGCTCAGATAACAACACAACTTCAGAAGAAGAAAGCTCAGATCACTTTCATTACTCCAAAGCTGCTGAAGCCCAAGATGAACAGCAAAAAACCACATCAGCTCAAGATGGTATCTTTCATTCACCACCCTTGCCATCCTTCAAAGACTTCCTTCAGAGTGGACTTGTTCATCCGGTTGAATCTGATGTAGAACTGAGTCAAGTCTTTAAATCAAACACACAATTGATCTTGTCATCTGCAGCAAGGAAGAAGAAGATTAAGAAACCTCGCAAAGCTCCTCCAGCTCCTCCGAAGAGGATCACCAACAATGAGATGGCAGTCAAGATGTTGAGCTCAATTAATGAGATGAGCCAGACTTTCAAAGCCTGAATGGAGGAAGACCATCAGCCACAAGCCTCAACTTCATCAGCTGTGAATTCCGCCAAAGAAGATCTGATGACACAAGCAATAGAAATTTTAGATGGAATAGAAGGCCTACCTGATCAACTCAAGCTATATGCTATGGACAACCTAATTGCAAACAAAAGGAAGACTCTTGCGTTCTTGGCAAGGAGGCCAGAAACTCGGAGAGCTTGGGTGACCAGCTTTGCAGCAGAATCTCGGTGAGTATTTCACCATCTAGATTTGATTGAGTACACTGAATCAATAGCTGATGTTCTCCAGCTTTCTATCTCCCTTTCATCTATAATTTGGCTCTTCTCATCTCACCATCAATCTCAACCATTTTTTCGGCGGCTCACTTCACTCTGTTTCTTTTAAGCTTTCTCAGAGAATCTGATCAGCCCAATCTAGCCTTGGTTCAAGACTGATAACAGGATCAAGATACTCTATACATAATCAGTTTCATTTGTTGTAATGTGCAATAGGACCACTGTTTAGCCAAAAGCATCAGTTGTGATACTATCCAATGCTGAAGTCATGCGCTCCCTCCCTACATGCTTGTGATCTTATTGCTGGGCAAGACGCCTCGTTGGCAGAGCTTGAACGCACCACACAAGCAGGCTCAAGCAAGCCTTTGAGCAGCAACAGCATCCTCTCTGTTGGCTCATGCCCGAGTTTCAAGCTTACCTACCCCCTCCAACCCGCCTGAGGCACGTGTTTGACCATCAGCTTCTCTCTCCTCTCCCGTCCCACGCCCAACCTTCCCGCATGTCCCGCGATCCCCACGCTCGCCTCGTCCATCTCATAACACCCGTGCCACCTCCCAAAGCTTGTCTGCCGCTTTTCAGTCTCAGCAAGACTACCTTACCCTCACTGCCGTCACCACACCCTCCTGTCGCCTCAAAGTCCACCGGCCACCACTTTCTCTCGTCTGCTTTCAAACCACCAATCATCCCCACACCTGTCGTCGTCTCTGCTCCTAATGCCTTGCCACCTTTGCCCTCAAAGTTCCATGGGCTCAACTGTTGGCTCGCATTCATACCTCAAGAGTCCTGGCCCAGGCTTCGATGGCTTCGGTGCCCTACCCCTTCCCGGGTCTCCTTTCCCTGCTCACCATCGTTCGTCTCAGGATATGCCTTTTCGTTCTCCGGCGGCAGGGCTTCCTGCAAGTCCAAATAAGCTTAAGTGGGATAATGAGGGCGCACTGGTGATGACTTCTTTGCCCACTGCCCAAGCCAGACCTCGACCTGGTTTCCATCCACAACTGACTCACCATTTACGAGGCTTCCGCCTTCCTCTCCTCAGGAATGATGCCGAATGAAGGTGATTGACTTGAGATCACTATTGTTAATAGACTTAATAGCCCTTTGACGATGCACTGGCACGGAATTTATCAGGTAAGGGAGTTTGAGTTTTGTGATTAAGATTGACATGGGTATAAATTGATATTGACGCTTGTGTTGTGAGTTTCAACTTACCTGTTGGCTTAAAGGATGGACTTGAACTGGCGGACAAACAGACAGGGACAAAGTAAGTGGCTGTGTTTTTCCAGTCTTACACACAACAGATAGGACTTTGAAGTTGAAAATCTTGTGCTTTTTTTTTACTTACCACAACAGCTGGGAAGATGGACCTGCAGGTTTGTCTCTCTCTCACATCTACTCTAATTGTTTGGGTTTCATAAGCTCATCTTCTTGTGTGTGTTTTTGGCATAGGCATTACTCAGTTCCTGATTCCTGTTGGATTAGGCTCGCACTTGTTGACATCACCCGGGAATTTGAACAGCTTAGCTGTCCACCACCATCGGATTTGTTTTCGCTACCATCCCTCAGATTTCGCTCTATGTGACGGTGGTCTCGACGGCAATCATGGGCTCCGCTGCGGTGATGATTGGAGTCGACTGTTTCGCATCCAGAGGTCTCAAAGAGTATTGGATATACATCCTTGGTTTCGGTCAGATCTTCTGTACTCTCAATGGCTACTTTCCACTCACTATCACCATGCAGGGTACGTGACAGGCTATGTCTATTCATTCACTTTTAAAAAATCCGGACGTTTCAGTTGCTCATTCAAAACTTTTGCCCATTAATTGCGAGCTGAATTTGGAGTCATGGCCGGCCTTTGTTTCATGGGGGCAGCCGTCCAATGGCGACTATTGGAAGTCATCTGTCAAAAGGTGCGCATCCTTCGCCAGATGGACCGTGAGCGAGCCATGGTCAAAGAAGCAGCAGCCTACCGCCAGTCGATAGCCCTTGATGCCGACCTATCAACCTGGGAGAAGCGCTACCGCCCCGATGCCGACGGAGACAAATCTACTGCCTTTGCCCCCTCCCCTAGACCTCATCTTCACAAAGCCGACCGCAAGTTCTCCCAGCTCTCACTCATGACCCCTGTGACACCCCCACCGGCTCCTTTCAGTCCTCGTCCTCGCCCGTTCTTGCCCGGAATCGAATCTGGCACTGGTATCGCTGCTCCTATGGGTATGGCTGACGGCTTGCGCTCGCCTCAGCCTTCTGATGGCCTCCTCTCGCCGCATTCTCTAGCCTCTTCCGGCTCACTGGTATTTATCCAAGAGCAACCCCAATTGATTACTCAGCAGCAGGAGGCACTCGAGGAAATTGAGGCTAAGATGTGCACACTCGAAGAGGTCGGCCAAATGAGAGTCTCAGTGGAGAAGCTCCGGTTCGAGCTCTTGAACAGCTCACCACCCGCCATCACCGATTCAACGCCTTCGAAGCCCTCCAACCCGACTTCGAGTGAGGCTTTGCGAACTTCACTGAATGCACCAGTGGTATCCAACGAAAACCAAACAAATACTTCTGGACGTGCACCAATATTGAGGCCACGACAGAGTATGCCACTTGATTTCCACCGGGTCCCCAATTGACTACGAGCGCTATGGCGCTGAGTGACGCGTAGGCCGCCCTCCGGGGGCTCCGATGAGCTGGGCAAAACGAATCTCAATGGTCGATCTTTGCGACCCTGCAGACGCATTCTTATGTCGGCAGGATTGACAGCACCAAGCAGGACTTGGAGTGCACCACCTCAGCGTGACAGATTATCGCCAATTCCTGTGCCTCAAGGACCTCTTGAAAATCAATTACTTCAGACAATGACTGCATTATTCTGACCCCAAAAAAAGAGACGGAGAAAGTTTCCGAGATAGCCACCTTCATGTGACCAGGAATGGTGTGTTATGAATTTATCCTCATCTCTGAAAACATCATCTGATCTATCATATTGATTTTGGATTTGGTCCAATGCAGATCGGATCAAACACATCATGGATCAAAACCCACGTTTCGCTTCCCGAAATTCGGATGCTGACCGTCATTCAGTCTCATTTATTTCTGGCCAATCACACCTTTAATCTTGTACAGTGACTGGAAAATCTGCATGGACATGGTTAAACTTGATTCAAGCCCAAAAAAGGGTATTGTAGTACAAATATATACCAGAGTAAATTGGCTTTTTGGAAAGGGGGTGATCACCGGTATTTCCCACCTTGTAAGTTGAGGTAAAGACTTTATAAGCATGTGGAGCTCGAGAATGAGGATTTACTTACGAGAATTGTAGAAACATTTAGCCATGCTTGAGAGTAGCATAGACCTGGCAAGGACATTTTAGTATTCTACTGGTCAGTAAAGTATTGACAAAGAATTTGGGTAGCCACTTTGACTATGAAACAGTCTTCTTACATGAGATAACTCACATTAAAAATCTTACTCAATCCCAGTCACTAGCTTTCATTTTTTTTTTTTTTTCTCTTGCTTTTGACAAACTTCCTGTAAAAAAGTTACCAGTGCCAAGTCCAAATCCCAGACGCACAGAAAAACTTTGAAAATGTAAGAACAAAGCCTTTGATAAGTCCTATATAGTAACTTTGTGGAAAGATTCTTAGTATATTTTTATATTAGAATTTAGTGTAATGTTACGAGTAAATTTTCCCTGTCACACCACAAAATGTACACACTCAAACCTTGTATATTTCATTACTAGAAACCTAACACTCATACTCACAGATATACTGACAGACACGACACGCCTCAAGAAAATTTCCCTCATCAACCATTTCTTATTACTCTATTTGATTGGTCAGGTGAGATTCTCTCGAGGTGTGAAGTAGAGCAGTGTCGTGGTGCCTAACCACTTCTCCTGCTGTCTGTCAGTTTATGGGTGCTTACTGTCTCACCCATACAATACAATCTCCAGGCAAAGAAAATTTGTCCATTTGGAGCAGAGTATATTTGACGTGTGTGTGTGTGTGTGTGATTGGAATGTGTGAAATTATCCTCCGAACCCCTAGAATTGAGATCAGGTGGGGTTGAACTCGAAGGATTATCATTGCCGCAAAGTTCAACACAATTGTGAGAAGCAAGAGTTCTTAAAAGAATCAAAAATAGCAATGCGTTGAATTACATTGCTATTACTGCTCACTTGACCACATGCTTTCTATGAAACATCAGGGTTCAATCACTCACAGTTTTACTCAAAGCGCTTTCATTTAAATGAGATCAAATTCATGTGATATTATATTATTAGTAAAAGAGAAAAAACTAAGCCACAAAACTAAAAAAAAGGAAAGACATGAAGACTTGATAACATGGAAAGAAAATCTCAAATGGAATCAAAAAGGAGGAGCTTGGTTAGAAGAGCTTGGGTCAGAAGTGTTATTATAACTTTGATCAATAACGCGCGCGGTCTCTTCTGCGGCCGCAACAGTCTTTTGTGCAGCTTCGGCTTCAGCTTCAGCCTTAGCCTTAGTTTCAGCCTCAGCTTGCGCAGCGGCCAGAGCAAGATCTTTCTTTGAAGGTCTACCTTTCTTAGTCTGACCATCAGCTGCGACTGGGTGCTTGTAACCAGTACGATTTGGCTTCTTGCGCTTTGGCGCATCCTGGGGCGTGGCATCAGCGGGCATGGCGGGGGTTGGGTCCTTATGTTTTCTCTTCTTTGTTGGTTTAGTGTTATTAGTAGGATTTTCAATCTCAGGAATTGAGGTACCATATAGATTTGTAATACTAACATCCACGATACGCTGGTGACTTTCACGACCGACTGGATACTGCTTCAAAAGTTCAGCAATTTCTTGCGATGCATAGGCCTCCAAGTCACGTTGTAAGGATTCAATGGCTGAAGGGTCAGTGCACTCGGGAGGCGGCGTTGGTAGAGAGTCGGGTGAATGTGCGGTAGAGGTGGACGGTTGTGGGATGGTGGGCTCACCGGGGGCGCTACCCATTGGGATAGCGCTAGTACTGGCGTAAGTTGATGAGGCTTCAGGGTGATTGGTAAAGTCTGCAAGGCCACTACCCATTGGAAGAGCGCTAGTGCTGGGAAAGTTTGTAGTTGATTGAAAGGTTCCAGGATCGCCTGAACTGCTATCCATCGGGAGACCAGTGGTGGTGGTGTAAGGATAATATGTCTGAGGTATGAAAAACTCACTTGGGACGCTTCCCATAGGAAGACTACTATTACTGGCATATGAATACAATTGTTGGGGGATTTCGAACTCGCCTGGAAGTTCACCAAATGGGACAGCGCTGGGATCGATGAAAGATGAAACTGGCTGAGCTCCGAATTGTAATGATGGCTCTGTATACGTTTGGTTGAAGTTGGTAATGAAGTGATTGTCTTTTTCGGCGAGAGGAGGTGCAGTAGCGTGAGCGGAAACACAAGGAGTCTTAAGTCACGAGTTTTCAGTTGATTGAGAAGAAGAATTACCTTGATAATCTTCGTCTACACCGTAAGCATATTGGGTTGTTGATGACTGGGGTTGATAATCGTTGTTTGGATTCATGGCAATGGAAGTTGATTTATTTATTTGGATGTTGCGGGATGTCGCCTTCGGGTATGGGTTCTTGAGGTTTCCTTCGATTTGAGGCGAGGTGAGCAGGTATTTTTACTTGTTGAGAGTGGTGGGATGAAACTTTCTTAGGGAGGATCCCTTCGTGTCTTATATCTGTTTTACCTCTCAGCATCAGTATCTCAGCATCACTTCTCACCAGCGCCCATGCTGAGACCCTAGCAGTCAAGATTTCCACCCTGGTTGAGTTGATTCATGGTCCTGCAGTTTCATCTCGAGAGTCCAGCCGCAGGCTCAGCTCTCAAAAGCAGATACAACATATTTCAAAACAGCTGGGAGCCTGAAATGTTCGTCAAAAAGCATACATAGTAGGAATGCGACTGTCCTCGGCGAGCTCAACGGATGGGAAGCTTTGGTTCAACTGGACTTGAAAATGATACTTTGACATTATGTGCTTTGTTAATGCACCAAAAAGGCCAACAAGATACAACATATTTGAAAATAGCTGGGAGCCTGAAATGTTAGTCGAAAAGCAGACCTAGTAGAATTGCGACTGCCTTCGGCGAGCTCAACGGATGGGAGGTTTTTATTCAACTGGACTTGAAATTTGAGGACACTTTAATTCTATGGGATTTGTCAACGCGCCATAAAGGTGAACAAAAAAGTTTGTCTGTCCTTCCAGATATACCCACCTTGCGTAAATTAAATCCGCATAGACAAAGTTTCGCCGTCCGTACCCTTTGAGTCCGAAAGTCAGTCATCAATCAGGAGAAAAGCACGATTGCATGATGTCTGTCCATGGACACATGTTCCTGACGACGTTCCAGCGGTTTTCTAGACATCAATACGTCAACAAACAACTTGGGACAGTGATGCTGTTAACGGATGACGCTCAATGACAGGTGAAGAAAGTGATTCCATGTGCTCATTCAACGAGGGATCATTACACTGGGGCAAAGGTCTCCTAATCCCATTTTCAGTGTTTTACATCGGGTGCTCATCACGTTTGAATATACTGGGAGGGGGGCATCGATGCATAAGGTGTTCATTTTCTGAAACTGTAGACAGCATAGAGTTTGGACTCACCTCATGAGACTCAACTTGTCCCTAGGGGCATAGAATGAGTTCCTGTCCACACCCCAATTTGATCCGCCGATTTGCGACTATAGATACTCACAGCAATTGATTTTGGGAAATCCTTCACAAAGAATACGAAGTTGTTGAGCTTGAAAGTATATCGCGGGTCACCTCTTCTTCTGACAACGGATTCATAAATGAGTCGCAAGGTACAGGGAGCGCTGAAGACTTTGACTTCTGCAGTTTAGCGCAGTATTGGAAGCCTTCAGCTTTGCGCTATTTGTCAAATTTTTATCAATCTTGAACATAGATGGATCCATAGAATGCTTCCGCATTTTTGAGGGCCAGTTTCGACAGTATGTACATAGATGAGCTAGTATTTCCCCATCGATTCTCACATACGATTCCTCAACCTGGTTTCCTTATAATACAAGGAGTATTGCATATATTTATGGCATTTCAATCCTTAGTGACTCGGGCGGACATATGATTTGTTCATCGCACTCCGGCTACTGGACAAACGCCGGCGAGGACCCAAGATTGCTTCACTGAAGGGTCCAGCCGATTAGATTGACAGAAGGCCACCTCCAATGTCCCAATTTGTGACCAAATTTTTGAAAATGTGCGGCGGAGAAAAGATGACCAGCTTGAATTCTTGGAACGCTTGTTATCGCAACGCTTCTGGAAAAATCATGGGATAACTTGCTGAGCGCTCGTAAACGTGGTTATAAGGCCTCGCTGTGTCTATTTAAGCACGTGCACTAAAGCAGACCCACATACACCCTTCAGGTGTTTGTTTTTATCAAAAGCGATTTCTTTGTAGGAAATTCTTTCTGACTGTCAAAAAAGGTGAAGGCATTAATGGGTTGATAATCCGGCAACGTAATCACGACCTCCTTCAAAGCAGCCATGCAAGTCAAGCCGGACCATCTGAGCGGTTCACCAGAAAGATAGGACATGAGTCGCGAGCCGCGCGAAGGAGAGCATAGTCCGACGCAGTTTGAACTGAGTTTGGGACATCAGATGTTGATGGACCTAGGAAGATGAGTAGAATTAGAGAACCGCCTTTGACGGTCTGCTTCAACTTACATCAGACCAGCCAAAGTTCGAAACGTTTTGCCCCGTTTTGCCGGGCTCTAAACCAGTAATCTCCTTGATGGAATTAGCGGCATGTGCTAGTATGGGTCCATGTGGTAACTGTATTTACATACCGTACTGAACTCCAGGCATCTCTGGTCTGTCAACGATGAAGTAGTATTGGGATTGGAGAGGAAGGTGTTTTTCAAAACTTCTTATATAGACTTGATGACCAGGGGGAATTGCATATTTATATCAAGCGTTAAGGGTCACTTTGTATGCTGAATGTACCGTACGTTGCTTCTTGCAGGTACTAGTAATAAAACAAAAGCTGCTAGAACTGGAGAGATGGGCAGTCTCGTAAGTAGTCTGAGGGAACTACCACCTCAGGAAGTGATGACCGTAATGAGTTCAAGGAGTCTGGACAGACTAACCTCCTCAGAAGAAGGGGAGGAGGTTTGACTGTCCCGGTTTGGCTTGGGCGCATAAATTGGGATTGTCGGGGTTTTTGCATCAAGTACCGTCCTTCGCGCACCAGTCCGTGTGGCCCCGGTGGCTGAGAGTCGAGACCCGTGAGCAGCGCTTCGAAGCAAGTTCCCTGCCCCTGTCGCGTTGATTGCGGGGTGAACCACTGAAACAGAACCACACTCCTCCAAAGCTTCTTGACTGTGTATCGCACCAATTTAGCAACATGGTATGTAAGGTGTATGACTTAATGCCATGCATTGATACGTGCCAGTACTGACAATTCTGATTGATGGTCAATCGGCCGGGCACGTTACCTCATACACCAAGCCTGCCGACGAGATCCAGGTTCCCGATGAACAGAAGGAGTCACATGAAACGCAAGATTTGTTGCATCGCCCACTGCCCCAAGTTTGTCATCCTGTGTCTTTCTTGACCGTTGAGAGATGAACCCCATAACGCTGACACCACGCGGGCGTTCGGGATAGGTACAAATCGATTACGTCATCGTGTTCTCTCTGTCACCTTTGAACAAGCATGCGGCCACGGATAAGGCTGTTCAAGCCGCCGCTCTGAAAGAAGAATATGCGAACCTAATGTCCAGGTTGAATGCTGCTGGATTGACTGCACGCGGCCGACCTGGGGCTAAAGGGAGTGATGAGCTACTCATCCTTGTCACGTGCCAAAACGAGTCAAGAATTGTCCGGGAAGTGGAAGGTGAAAGGTTCGTAGCTGGCTCCTCTGATGATAATCAATCTAGGCTTTCTTTTTTCACTGAGTCAGGATGACCTAGGCTAACTCATGTGGCGTAACAGGATGTCGGACTGGTTGCATGGGATCACCTTCGCCAAACCACACTCACAGTTGGATTCAGCGCCCTTTTCACAGCCTTACACCCCATCTGAGCGACTTCGTCATCTATATAACATCATCACCCAAGACGCCATCCCCGAATCGACCGACCCGCCAATTTCCCCGCAGTCCCATCGGACGCTAGCTGGCCCCGGTGCTGGCATCACTCCTGGTCGCGCACCTTTTGAGCATGTCAAATCTATCTTCCCACCACATGATATTGGCTTCAACAATAAGTGGATCTCCCAGTGGAGTGACCGATCTCACTTTTCCATACACATCCCGCACATCGAATTAGACCAAATCAAAGATGTCTATGGTGAAGCCATTGGCTATTACTTCGCATTTCTGAATTTCTATTTTCAAATGCTGATGCTACCGACGGGGACGGGATTTATCGCTTGGGCATTTGGTCTTAAGTTCTCATCTACTTATTCCGTTTGTTTGATTCTCTGGTCTCTCGTGGTCGTCGAGATGTGGACGGTGAAGGAGCGCCTTCTGGCCATTAGATGGAATTCACTATCATGTCATAAAGTTGAGAAATGGAGGGTACAGTTCAAGCCTGAGCGGATAGTTAAAAACGTAGTCACCAATGAGCCAATGGGCTATTTTCCGTGGTGTAAGTCTATTAATCTCTCACTGTGTATGTTTTCAGATACAAGTCCTTACTAATTGTTCCCGAGCAAAACATAGGGAAGCGGGAAGCTCGAATGATGGTCACTGCACCCGTTTTGATTCTCTTCGCCATAGGCCTTACCGCCCTCATTACCGCCATCACTGCGATCGAGCTGATTGTTGGTGAAGTGTACAATGGACCGTTCAAACAAGTTATGGTTTGTTGACTCTCCCGTCGCTTTCTCTGCCTTTGCCAAACGCTCTTTTCACTTGCTGGCATAACTAATTTTGGGAACTCGCCTTAAAATCCAGTCCCTTTTACCGACCGTTTTATTTGCCGCTTTCGTTCCGCAACTTGTGACCTTGTGGCAATCCATTGCTATGAGGCTAGTGGCTTGGGAGAACCACACTTATGAATCTGCTTATGGTCGGTCTCTTACGATTAAAATGTTTTGTGTGAGGAGTTTACATCCTTGATTTATGGTTCAACATGTAAAATGTACGTCAAGCATTTGAGGCGCTAATGTTCGTTTGCTTGTAGGTACACGCTTTAGTCGCCTACGCTAGTTTGATTTTGACTGCATTTGTCTATGTACCATTTGGATCTCTGTTGGTACCACATCTTGGTGAATTGACGCACAAATTCATTAAGAACGACGCGGTCCCGCTAGAAGGGCAGGCGGTCCAATACTTGGACTCAAAAGCTCTCAATCGATCTACTTACTCCATCAATAATGAAAGACTATACCAGCAACTTTTTGCTTACACAGTCACCAATCAGGTCGTCAACAGCTTCACGGAAATTGGTCTACCCTATCTCATGAAAGTCGCTTCCTTCAAGTACCACAAAATTGTGGAAGAGCGCCAGAAGAAGGGATCCAATGGAGATCGTCTTGAAACACAGGCACCAAGTCCAGATTTCGAAGACGAAGCGGCTCTGCTAGAAAGACTACGCGAAGAGGCTGGGTTGCCAGAATATCACCTCTTTGTCGAATATGCCGAGATGGCGATTCAAGTAGGTGTTCCCTTGTGATGTTGAACAACAAATCACACATTCTGGCATTGAACATAAGTTCTTTTTCTTAAATTCTTAGTTTGGATATATTGTGGTTTGGACTGTGGTTTGGCCTATCGCACCGTTGTTTGCATTTGTAAACAACTTCTTCGAACTCCGAACGGATGCGATCAAGCTGACAAAGCAAAGTAGGCGACCAGTACCCACCCGGAGCGATTCTATAGGCCCCTGGCTGGATGTCCTTAGGTCCTTGACCTGGTTTGGCGCAGTCGTCAATACAGCTCTAGTGTATCTCTTTAAACCAAGTCAACATACGTTCACAACTTCCGCATCTATCTTCCAGCAACATCTCAACGCAGCTCTCAATTCGTCTTTTCTCAACACCGAGCCGATGGCTAGCAACCAGACAATATTCACAAATTTGCTCGAGGCAACCATTATTGAAAACAAACAGGCAGAAGGAAGCTCAAAATCCTCATCTCCTAATGAGCTCTATAAATCCGTATCATCTATTCTTCTCTCATCTCTCGTTCCTGTTTTATTTTCCGAACATGCTTATCGGTTCGCGCGCTCTGTGGTCAAACACACAGTTAATCGTCTGATGTGGCTTGACAGTGATGCCTTCATCACCCAAAGTAAAGCCGAATGGGAACTGAAGCAATCCTTTCTAAGCCGACTCGATCAGTCTTGGTCAATCATCAGTCCCTCCACCCAACAAGACAACTCTAGCGCAAGGCAAAATGAGGATGTAGATTCAGGGACACTTTCCAATGAGAGGTTCTGGAGTCGGCTAGATTTAGGGATGGACGAAATTAATAGGCTAGCAAAGACGGACTGAAAATTGACATGCACCTTTTTTTTATATGTCTATTGTATAATTATTTCTCTTTGAAGAAATTTTGTTGGCCAATTATGTGCGGACGCATTTGTCGATGAGACATCGTTAGACCATCTTGCTTTGAAATTCTGCTTGCAGAAGTGTTGAGTCGGGATGGTGAATCGGTGCTTCCTTGTTTTTTCGTTGCTGCCCTAGGTATGGATGCACAACTAGCATACATTTGGCCAATTTTGGCAGCAGTTAGCCGCAGTCTTGAAGGGCACAAAAGCTGGAGAACTCCTTTGGCCAACAATTTGCGCTCATCACATGGCCCATTGGGCATTTTGAGGATCCTATGTCTTTAGTACTTATGGAAAGCAAAGTCAGGTTACACAGGGGGAAAAAATAGGGTTCAAACCAAGTTTAAACCAAATCGGGTGGTTCGGTTTGAATCCTCTAATGAGTTTGCAATATCCCCAAAATGGATTTGTAATTTTCTACCGGATCTGTATGTACTGGGAACCCATACTACTTTATATCTCAGCCTCGTCCACCCTGACCTCAGCTCACAATGACCGCCAAAAATGCAGCCACCATGCACGGGTAAAGGCAGGCCAAGCATTGAATTGAGAAAGTGCTTAAGGAAAGAAAGTTTCTTTGCGTACACATTGCCTTACCCTGAGATAGCTGCGTTCAAACTTAGCACCCTTATCTTGTAGTAGTGGAAGGAGCTGAGCTTGAACTTCTTGGCTCTCTCCTCTACAGTATGGCAAACAGCCCCTGTTTACTGGTCACTGGCAGGCAAGGACACTCCAAGACTTCAGAGTTCTTCCAGAGTTTTGCTAGACCACCATCCACACCACCAACATGTTTGCATCACATCTTGGCATGCTATGTTGAGTAGCATGGCTGTATGGGATGCAAATATGTTGGAGGTACCATATTCATACTGTAGAACATCTTTAGATGTGCTACAGTATGAATTATAACGCTTAGGTAAACTATGTAAGGAGTGACTATATGTTGTTTTACACCTGGAATTCATTTATGAATTAATAATGCTCAGTTGGTAAATATACTTTACTGTTGTTACTGTTGAATCTGAGTATGAGTTGTAATTTACTTTGTTAGTCCATAGCATTTTGATGCTCAGGGCTGACACCATTCTCTAGGATCCACATGAGAGGGTGGTATTCAGTCTTCCTATAATGTAGAGGGGGAGAAGCAGCTCTATAACTTGAACTATGGAGGAAGAGCACAGGCCCCACTGTATGTTGTATAAGAATATTAGATAACCCACTATACAATGCAGAGGAAGGTCATACTACCTGCTGCAGCATTAATCTTGGACTGCAGGTGTATCACTCAACAGGCTCATGCAGTTGCTCCAGCTCATGCAGCTCCCCAACCCATGCTGGAGTGGATGGAGAGCTGGAAGAATTTGGACAGAACTTGGATATCAATAGTGTGTCCTGGCCTACCAGTGAACAGTAAACAGGGGCTGTGGTAGAGATTGATGTGCTACTTGTAGTGAAAGGAGCTGAGATTGAACTGCTTGGCTACCTCTCACTCTCTCCTCTATAGTACATCACAGCAGAGCAGAGGATGCTAATCTTGTGGCTTGGCTCCTTCCTCTATTTTCTACTGAGTTCCTGTCTAAATCTTCAGCAAAAGGGGAGGAATTTCTGATGAAGAGTTTTTCAATGGGGTCCAGGTGTACTGTCAGCTTAACTATGCCCATTTGAACAAAGATGTTTTTCCTTGAAGAGGGGCTTAGGATATTGTGAAATTTGGCTTGAGCTCTCTTCAAGCTCTCTCTCTCTCTCTCTCTCT
>KI566425.1:1797-17754 GCA_000500245.1 Cronartium ribicola 11-2
AGGAAGTACCTCAAAGGTTTACTGATGAATATATCAGCTATTATCTCTTTTTTTACAAAAAAGGAAAGACTCATCACTTGATTACATCAACATAGAATACCTATACTTTTTAAAAATCAGTATTTTGACAGAAACATCATCTAAATAAAAAATATAAAAAATACCTTAAGATCATCAGTAGAGATTCTTTTTTTTTTATATATATATTCTCTGAGGTTTTACTTGTTTTTTTTTTTTTTAAAAAAAAACCACTTCTTTCTGAATTAGGATTGATTTATATCTAGTTTCATTTCTTAAATCCTATATAACTCTCTAAACTTGACCTTTCCCCTGACCCCTAGGAGAAGTAAAAGAAAAGGGTAAGTCCTGGTCTTGTCATCCTTTTAGAGAATTCACATGGTTTAAGGTTCAAGACACTAACTTTACTTGTGCACTTTCATCTCATTATACTTGGCTTACCATTCCCTGACATGCTGAATCTGCACTGATAAAATCCTACCCTGTTTGAGTAGTTACCTCCTCTGCACTTGAGAGAGAGAGAAAAGAAAGGTGAGGTTTTCATACTCATCCTTTTTGGCCTAACTGTCCTGGTTTGACCTGGCATTTTTGTGATAAATATCTCACTTAATCAATTCCTTGTAGCTTGAAATCTTCATAGATGTTGTTTTTACTCTTATGTACAAGACCAAGGTTGACATGCTTGGGGTATATTGTGCTGACTTGAGACTTTACTTGCTGCTGGCATGCATCAGCAAATTTATGGAGGAAGCCTGGCACTCATTTGCTTGAGTCGGATGAGGAGCTCTTGATGAAGGGAGAAATATAATTTAGATGCATATTTTATGTTACCAACAATGCTATCTCACTACTGCGGTGACACATGGTAAGATGTTCAGTGAAGGCGCTATGTGTGATGAGATAAACAAATTGCTATCTGGTAGCACTATCAAGACAGACAAAATTTACAATGAAAAAGAAGGAAAATTAAATCTCATCATCACTTTGAGGAGTAGGCGCTCAAAAAATCCTAAAATAAGGGTAGGATTAGAAACTGATTTCCTACAGTTGTTTCCGAAAGAGCAATACTAGGGGTTGAAGGAAAATGACAGCTCAGCGAGGAATGAGTTTGGCTCAATGATAGCTTGGGAGCGCAAAACCGATTCTCGAAGCTCCAAACTATGTTGGAATAACGATCAAACAAGCGGATGCATAACAAAATATCAGTCAAATCGATTTTTTCACGCACATGGAAGGAGTGAAACAAGACAAAAATAGTTGTACTCACGTCAAACGTTGTGTAGTAGCTCTTCATGAACGAGATACCTTTAAATTGAGACAAGTTGAGTGAATGTGATCCTTGTTAGTCATTGCAAGGATCTAGTTCTACCATGAAGGTAAGAGAACCTTCTCACCTAGGATCCAATCGCCTCCGGTTTCGCCGCTAAACACAGCACCAACACAACGATCACTTTCAGGCGAGACCTTTCCTAGCTGCAAGATGTTACGTAGAGTAGGGACATGAGGATGAAGATCAGTCTCAGTCTGAAAAGCCATGAACATGTTCGATTTTTTTTTTTAAAGATAAATAAATAAATAAATTCGCGATCATAGATAAGACATACGTTCATGTCCAAATCGTTAACCAGAAGTTCCAAACCGTTACCAAAATCGAACGTCATCTGAATCTTTTGATCACAAGGAAAGGTATAAAACCCATCACCAGGATTTGTCGAAGAATTTGGTATACTATCCCAAAACGCTTTGGCTTGATCACCCGGGGCTGCAATATAAGTAGTACCACTATCTATGATAGCAGTCGTAGGAGCGATAGGTACTTTAAATTTAGAATTAGCGCCGTTATTACAATATAAATTTGCCATCTTAATTTGCCAATAGGTTTGAGAGATTAATGGAACCCATTGGAATGCGCCACGATATTTTTGTGGATTTTGACCTCCAATGAAGAGTTCAGATTGACCGTAAGATCCAGTAGCAAAACTAAGAATAAATGAATAAGAAAAAAAAAGTATTGCCATCAATATCCGAAATATGACTCGTACGTTCACATATCAAAAAAGGTGTTTCTTGAAACTCACCGTCCCATAGCGAAGGAAAACATTTTGGAACCTTCTTGTGCTAAAGTAGGGTTCTGTGAGATTGCGTTATAAAACCACGGTTTGGCATGACTGGTAGCAATAGCTTCAAAAGCTGTACGAGAAGAAATGAGTGAGATGATACTTTTGTTATAAAAAAAAAAAGAAATAGCAACTAATTTTCACTCACCCAAGCCCAATACTCCATCAGCAGGATCATTGATCCAATCTTCAGAAAGCATATCACAAGATGCGAACGCTTGATTTTGAACGTTGAATTGAGATACGGATACACTATCTTTAAACATCACTCCACTAACACCACCTACTCCGTAAGCAATTTTGAACGTTTGATTCATTGCGATTGACGTAGATGATGATATTGGGTTGTAGTACATGTGTTTATTGGCGGTCGCTCTTCCACAATTCTTTTTACACATCGAAGACTTTACCCACTACTCAAACGCAAGGTGGTGGGATTGAACAAAGAAAAAAAAAACAGCACGCGCGTCAGTGGATCAATTCAAGCTTGAATAATTTGCGTAAGACGCAGATCAACTCTTTGTGATTCCAGCTATTTAGTGAAAAAAGAGAAGAAGAATGTTTTCAAAAATTTCTTACCATATCGGATGAACCTGTATCAAAGTCAATCATGTAATTCTTCGGTGGTGTTCCAATCTGAATCTGACCATAAAACTCTATATCACCTTTATCCGAGGTACTATCAATGAGTTGAGTTGCATGACTATTGGATGAGTGAGAATTTGACGGTGATAACAAAGATGATCTACGTTGATCACCTGAAGTAACACTCGGTTTATTGGCCATGTTTGACTTTGTTTCGGACGCATTACGTAAGCCTGTAAAATGACCTCCGGTAGTTCTAGCTGAATTTTTCTGCAGACGATCTGTCCCATTCAAAGGCCTTTTAACTTTTTTGAACCGGCCTGTTCCGTGTTGATGATGAATGTATCGTGTTCCTCGGGACAAACCTAATCTAGCGAAGGCGGTTCCCTTTTGCAACTCCAGAGAGCTATAGCTAGCGGAGTTTTCTGTTGGCTCGGGTGAAACTCGCACGAGCCCCAAACCCTGTGGGATGGTCTGTTGGGTGTACGAATTTGTTGATTGATGATTTGACATCGCTTGTAGGTCTCTTAGGGCTTGAGGTAAACTAGTGGAGGCGATCCATCGACGGTGGTGAGAGTGGTTTGGATTGGGTATTTCCTTTTTCGTGTATCGCGATTGCGTTCGACTTGCTGCGCTTTTCAGGCTATCCCAGTCGACCACAGCTTCAGTTGGAGAACGTTTGACGACCATGTTGAGAGCTCCATTGTGCGACCTTGGACCAAGAGGAATGGCAAACTGACTCGAAACGATGGAGATGGTGAGGTATGAAAAAAGGAGACGCCCGAACATATGTCGGGCGATAATTAAAACCATTTCAACAGATTGCCTCTTAATTCGAGAACTTGATGTTTAATTGAAATTGGAGAGAGGTGAAGACCCAAGTGAAATTCAAAATGAATGTAAAGTGAGGTATTCAAGAATATTAAGATTGGGTTAGGCGAAAGATTATAAGAATGTTAAATAAGGGAGGGGGATATGAAGGAAAGTGAAAGATAAATCTTTTGTGCGGTTGTCTATAGTTCTAAAGCTTTGTTGAGCTTGAACGCATCTACATGCCTTTCGGCTTCTTGCAACTCGATGCGCACTCTTTTCATCACAAAAATCCTTAACGGTCGCCTCAGGCAACTAGGAACATGAGAGGCTGGTCCGGTAGATCAAATGCCCTGTTGTTCAATCTATCTACTATACTCGATGAATCGACAGAACGATAAGCAATCTTTTTGCGCTGGCCAAAAAAAAAAAAAAACTTCATAGTCAACTACGAAGTTTGATTTTAAAGGCATCAATTCTCTCTGGTCGTGAAGTTAGCAATAATGAGCTCCACGGAAAGTGCCCGTAAATTCAAGTAGCAAAGGAACGCTTTTTGGCAGCGGTCTGGTTGAGAACTGAAATAAAAACTTTGGGGACTAGAGATCATCATGTGTGCCTTGCGTCAGTTGGTGAGGCACAAGACCTGATTCATAGGTCTATACGGATCGAATTTCTTCTCATGGTCTGGTAAATCCAGTTCGACGATCAAGCTGTGCTTGATCAATGTTTGCTAAGGAAGCGGGCAAGCCTAGATAGAAAGGAAATTGTGGTTATAGGCAGCCACCCATCAAATTTGCGCGTTCATGCTTTGATCCATAAGCTCGACTTGGACCAGCCATCAACAAAAGCGCCACCGTGATGGTGAGCAACAGTGTTCGAAAACGAGAATAAAGATGCACGAGTAGATCCCAAGGCAAGAGTCACGATGGTCTTACCACCCTTTGGGTAGTAGCCCGGCCGGCGATTTTTCAGCATCTTGAGTATATAAATTGCTCTCAGATGTCGTCAGAAAGTGAGGGTTGTGCTATCGCAGCAAGTCGGCAACACTGAACCCCGGAAGCAACTCTGAGCAAATGATTTTGTTTGAAACATAGCGACATTATCAAGCTCCATCGTGGTGAATGACTGAACCAATTTCCGAATCGTATATCCCTCAGGCCACCCATTCAGGCCTGCAATCTTCAAAGAATAGTCTTGGGAAGCTCATAATGTACATATTTGTATATCGTCAGCTCCCCTACTGCTTTGGAACTTTCTTTTGCGATTCGGGCAAGCTTTGCCACATACAATAGAGATATATGCCAACCAGATCCCTGGGGAATATATGAAGACCAAAAAAAAAAAAAATGGAAACCACTTGCGACGACCACCTATCATTATGGCTTTGCGAGAGTTGTTCTGTTTAGACTTTTTTTTTTTTTCTCCCTTCTCAAAATTGCTTACTGTAGAGCTCCATTCAATCTGAGAGAGATTGAAACCAGGATTAGAATGGAGATAGGCCCATCGAAAATATGTCACCTCATAATGCATTCAGGTTGTACCATAACATAACGGAAAGCGGACATGCAAACTCGTTTTTGTGTGAAAGAGAGGCGTCACAATCGAAGATTACGTCTTCGAAATCTCGATGTTCGAATGACTGATTTAAAAGCAACCAAATCGTATCGATCGTATATACATCGTACTCAAAGCCAAGAGTGCAAGTGAAGTTAAGTTTGTGTTTGAGATTCAATTCGGGGCGATAGGAGTATCACCTTCGAACATCCTCTTTGACCTTTGAGTGGGCGGTTGTATGACCTCAACCCTTACAACAGATTCAATGCTAGATAAATCATCTTTAAACTTTGATAGTCGAAGTGGATCGTCAAAGAGAGCCCTAGTTGGGATTGAGATTTCGAATAAGAGGTCCTCCTTCAGTTGTCCAACTTGGCCGAGATACTTCACTTGTATAGGTGAAAGCTTCGTAGATATGGCTTCCCCGACCAAGGCTGAAGATGATGAAGCAGTCAAAATGGAAACGTAAGTGGAGTGCTCGTGATCCAGCGTTGGTGGCGACTGGTTCATCTTTTCGAAATAAATAAATAAACTGGTTGAAGGTTTGAGTCGAGACAGGTTCGATGAGGAGGATCCGGAAGGGAGAGAGTGAGGACAGACTGGGACTTAATTGATTGACTGGTTTGTGTTCTGTCGGGCGTTTCATGGTAGGGTTAGGGCAAAAACCAAAAAAAAGATTTTACCACTGCTTCAGTGTTTGAAAGTAAGTAAACAAAATTAATCCCACCTCAAAAAAAAACAACAGGAAAACAAGAAAACAAACCCAAAAGAAATCAGAAGCTCGTCATAACGTTTCCAACTCATTCAAGTTAACTCATCAGATCGAGAAAAGTTCAAAATTCCACGTAGGTAGAGATAATGCCTCCAAAGAAAGGCAAGAAGGGTAAAAAAGGGGACGATGACGAACTATGGTTTGTATCTCCTGATTACTCATGAGATCAAGCCTCCCAAATTTTATCAATCTGATGCGTGGATCTCTCTTTCCTTTCGAAAAGGGCTGGAAAAGAGAAATCTACGATTTCGTTGACCAATCCTGATTTAGGATCCGATGAAGAAGATGATTTACCCATTCAAAAGAAAGGCAAATCAACGAAGTCATCCGCTTTCGCTTACGCTGCCTTAGATGAGATGGCCGACCAAGATGAGACGAAAGATGCTGAGGAAGATGAGGAACAAGATTTTGGAGGTTTAATGAGCGCACTTAAGAACGCTTCCTCTTCCAAAACTAAAACAACCAAGAAGGATAAGGTGCAGGTTTAATAATACACTTCTTTCTATTATTTTTTTTTAAATTGATTCGCAAGGCTTTATACCAAGGTGACTGATATCAAATTTATAATTGCTTCAACCCTTATCACTTTTTTGTTTGTTTTTGGCTCACAGAAAAAAGCTAAGAAGACAAAGGCGAATCTATCCGACGATGAAAATGACGATGCAGATCCAGTCGACGACACTACTTCACCACCCTCAAAACCTGTCGAGCTTACGATTGATGAACTCTATCCTGAAGATGAGGATGATAAAAAGAAAGCAAAAAAAGCAAAGAAGAAAGGCGGGAAAAAGCAAAACTTGATCGATGATGATGTTGATGAAGATACCTTATTAGAAAACGCAAGGAAAGCTCGCGAGGAAGCTGAAGCGAAGTTAGCGGCCGAAGCTCCGACACCTACAACCCCAGCTGGTGATGAAAAAGAGACAGCGGGTTCGAATGGGTTGTTATCGAAGAAAGAAAAGGAGAGATTAAAAAAGGAGAAGGAAAAAGCTAAAAAGAAGGCTCAAGCTGCCGCCAAAAAAGCCACCGGGACTTCTCTCAGTCCTGCTCAAGATGAAACCGTTGCCGAAATCCCGAGTGCCTCTCAAGCCGATGCTGATTCCCCCAACCCAGCCGACGCCCCTAGACCAGAAGCAGAAGATGAAGAAGGGGAGGAAGACGAGGCCGGTGGCGGGACTGCCGCATCGAAAAATAAAAAGAAAAAGAGTAAGTGACATGTTTGGATCTATCACTATCATCGGTAAGTCAATCATTCAATGGCTGATATGGAACAATATATGATTGAAATCAGAGAAGAAAGCGGGAGAGAAAGAGGCAGCCAAAGAGGAGCCAAAAAAGAAAGTTGGAGGGAAATTGGGCGCATTGAGGGTAAGTAATGATTAGCAACTTGATCAGTCACGTGATGAGGTCATGTGCATTGATACTCGCGTGTCATCAGGCCGCTATGGAGGAGCGTCAACGACTAGAGGCCGAAGCCAAAGCAAAAGCCGAGGAAGAAGAACGCTCACGAATAGAGGAGGAGGAAAAAGTAGCGGCAGAAGAGAAGCGAAAGGAAGAGGAGAAGGCTCGGAAGAAAGAAAAAGAAAAGGTGAATTTCTTTTTTTTGTCGAGAAATTAGGGCTCGTGAGGATTTTGTACTAGATCACCAAGATCGCACATTGACCTTATTTAATTGAATTATGTGATAGGCCAAGAAGGAAGAGTTGCGAAAAGCAGGGAAACTGTTGACTCCCAAGCAGAAGGCTGAAAAGGCTGCCGCAGAAGCAAAAATGAAAGCGTTGGTAGCCTCGGGTATTCAAGTGGCTGGACTTCAGCAGCGAGGCGACGGTGCACCTCCATCCGCCTCGAAGAAGCCTGTCTATAGTAACCGGAAGAAGGGCGGTAAAAAAGATCCATTGGCGGTAGTATTGAAACAGGATGATCTACCGAATGTTAGTGACCTCAAAATCACGGAATCCGAGGTTTCTAGTCACGACAAACCTGAATCACCACAAGTGGCTCCAGTCAATGAAGACGTCCCGCCTCCAGCCGCCGATGACGTCAAAGATGATTGGGACGCTGAAAGTGATGGGATTAAAGACGATTGGGAAGCTGAGAGTGAAGAAGAGGATGTCGCTACGAAGGTTGGAAATTCACGTGATCAAGCCACTAAGTCAGCGGTGCCCAACTCTAAAGCCAAACTACCAGCATCCGTATCCACCAAACCGGTGCCAACGCAGACCGCTCCTACGAAAGCAACAAAGCCCGCCACTACCAACACAAAGGTTCAGAAACCGAATGAACCAATCAAGGGTAAGGCAGGAGTAAACACCGGAGCGAAAGCAGTGGGAACGAAGGCAAATGAGTCCGAGGATAGCGATTCGGAAGACTCGGATGAAGATTCGGATGAAGATGACTCCGATTCAGACTCGGATGATTCAGACGACTCAGACGACGATTCAGATGATGACTCAGATGAAGGTGAAGAGAGGAAAATGTCAACGGCTCGAAAGATGGCGGCACAGCGTAAAGCGGAGGCAGCAGCACGACGAGTTAAGCGGCATGAAGAGGCACTTGCGGCTAGAAAGCCTGAAGATATGAGAAGTCCGATCTGTTGTATTCTAGGACACGTTGACACAGGCAAGACCAAATTACTTGATAAGGTTCGTTGTTTCTTTCTACCTTTCATTTAATTTTTTTTTTCAGCCGAATTTAATGAAGGTATTTCTATTTCTGTCATAGATTCGACAAACGAACGTACAAGAAGGTGAAGCGGGTGGAATTACACAACAAATCGGTGCTACATTCTTCCCCATGGAAGCTATCAAGCGTAAAACATCAGTACTGGCCGAACATGATTTGAAGGAGTATAAGCTTCCTGGTTTACTAGTCATCGACACACCTGGACACGAGTCATTTACTAATTTGCGGAGTCGAGGTAGCTCACTGTGTAATATTGCCATCCTTGTTGTAGATATCATGGTTAGTAATCTTTTGGACTTCTTCCGAAATTGTTCATTAGAGACACTCACATTCCTCGATCATCGCATTTCATAGCACGGGTTAGAGCAACAAACAATAGAATCGCTAAAGTTACTTCGGGATAAGAAAACGCCTTTTATCGTAGCATTAAATAAGATCGATCGTTTGTATGGCTGGAAGGCTATTCGCGAAAACTCATTTCGAGATTCACTTTCAAAGCAAGTTCGGCCTGTTCAAAAAGAGTTTGCAAATCGATTAGAGTCAGTTGTCGTCGCTTTCGCAGAACAAGGTCTTAACGCGGTACCTTATTATGACAATACGAATTACTCAAAAAACGTTTCACTGGTTCCTACATCGGCTGTGACCGGCGAAGGTGTTCCTGATCTGTTAATGTTGTTGATCAAACTGACACAAGAGCGAATGTCTGAGCGATTGATGTATCTATCGGAGCTCGAGTGTACTGTACTGGAGGTCAAGGTCATCGAAGGTTTAGGAACTACCATTGATATTGTTCTTTCCAACGGAATCTTGCGTGAGGGCGATCGAATTGTGGTATGTGGTCTTAATGGACCAATTGTGACCCAGATAAGAGCACTGCTCACGCCTCAACCTATGAAAGAACTCCGGATCAAGGTTTGTTCTATATTTGGTTCCAACCGAAGCTAGTTTTTATTTGTTAACCTTTGTTTGTTTGTTTTTTATTCGCGATGTCTTCAAATTAATAGGGACAATATGTGCATCACAAGGAAGTGAAAGCCGCACTCGGGATTAAGATCGTAGCACCAGATCTTGAAAAGGCTATCGCTGGTTCGCGACTGCTTCTCTTGACGGATGACGACGACGAGGAAGACCTGAAGGAGGAAGTGATGGGTGATTTGACAAATCTGATGAATAGCATTGACAAATCTGGTCGGGGTGTTTGCGTGCAAGCATCAACATTGGGTTCCTTGGAAGCTTTGTTGGAGTTTTTGAGGACCAGCAAAATTCCGGTCAGTACTTGATTTATATTCATGCAAACTATAACGACGCTGACTCAGCTGATTGAATACGGAATTTAGGTATCGGGTATCAACATTGGTCCAGTATATAAGCGGGATGTGATGCGTGCAGGTACAATGCTTGAAAAAGCGAAAGAACTGGCGGTTCTCCTAGCTTTCGATGTGCCTATCGATAAGGACGCTGAAAAGCTTGCTGAAGAAACCGGGGTAAAAATATTTAAAGGTACGTTAAAAGTTGATCGCTCTGGTTATTGCAACATCTTCACTTTCAAACTTAGTAATGAAATCATCAGCTCAAGTAATTTCTGTTCGTCAATATTCTTGAATCTCATACAGCGGATATCATCTATCATTTATTCGATGCATTTACTGCCTATAATGCTAATATTCTCGAGGCCAAGCGGATCGATTCGGCTCCTATTGCCGTATGGCCCTGTCGGCTTAAAATCATTCAGGTCTTCGCGAAACGTGACCGTGAGTGGAATATGTGGTGTCACAACTTGGAATAGCTGAACAGTCACACTGACCCACTTTACTTTACCTTCTTTGCTTGCTGTTTCCCTGCCTTCATTAGCAATTATCGTTGGTTGTGACATTCTTGAAGGTACATTGAAAGTAGGCACGCCATTATGTGTAGTCAAGGTAGACCCAGTCACCAAAAAGCGGACGACAGTACCTCTGGGCAAAGTGTGAGCAAAGAAATCTAAATCCAACTCTCCATCAGTAAACCTCTTCATGATAACTGATCAATGCCGATCTCAATTCACATCACTCATTTGACTTGGCAGTACTTCACTCGAGATCAACCATAAGGCAGCCCAGACACTGAAGCGGGAACAAGCCGGAGCCGGAGTGGCGGTCAAAATTGAGCACGCGTCTTATCAATCGGCTATGACATACGGTCGACAATTTGATGATAAGGATGAATTGATTAGTCAGGTTTCTAGACAATCGATAGACGTCTTGAAGAATGTCTTTAGGTCGGAAGTATCAAAGGATGAGTGGGCATTAATAGTAAAGTTAAAGAAGGAACTTTCAATTGATTGAGGGATAGGCAGAAGCATTGTATTATCCTTTAATGCTGTTTAGCTTGGTCTATTCTCATGTACATCAATTGGTTCATTTAAAGATTGGATTGAATGGTGGTCATGTTTGTTCCTAGCAAACTCAACAGCCTAAGATCAGATGGATTTGTCAGATCGATTCGGAAGAAGCCTTTTTGCATCTACATATGCTGAAATCCGGGTTGCTGGTGTTGGTTATAGTTGACCCACGAGTAGCGTGTTTGACAGGCCGGCATGCAGGGAGGGGGGGAGGGGGGGGGCTCAAAAAGTTTATGTCAATCAGATCAGTGTTGAATGATTGTAAATTATATTTTTGCGATGTACATTTGTACTTTCTGAATGGTATATTAGGATGCTTGTGTGTGTGAGCTGTTTAAAATCCTGTTTGAGGTCATCATTGTGAGAAACAATCCACACCCAAGTCACAAAACCTTATTAAAACTAGTACGTACTGGGGTTTTTTTTTTTTTGATTGTTCAGTGTTGGCTGTGCAAGAACCTGTAAGAACTAGGTCCCCCACTTCTCATTCAAAACCTGATTGATCAGATCTCAAAATATGATACGGCGTAATTGGGTTGTTTGATAACTTGGTTATTTATAATTTTTAGAATCGCACATTTCGTACCAACAACCTTCAAGAGAAAGTAATATGTCTGTACCGTAGGAAATTTTCCGAATTTTCCACCATCAACAAAAACTATATTATGATGGCTTTAACTTGGAGTCTCCGTAACGACGTCTTGATTTTAGAGAGTCCCCGATCAGGCCTGGGGATGCGTTTTTTTTCAAATATAGAGTGAGTGAGTCGAGAAAAAGCTGTTTTTGCATAGCGGGCTACCCAATTTTTTAATTTTTTTCAAAAAAAAAAGTGTGAGGTTGTATAGCATTATACATTATAGTAGCCTACTGAGTAAAACATGAGCATTTATAACATTGTCAAACAAAGATAACTCAAAAGAAGATTAGGATGGAAATAAATAATGGTCATTTGGTAGATGGAAGGTAAAGAAACAAGAAAGCCAAAGCGCTTGGTTTTAAGTACAGATTTGAAGAAAGGGCGTCCTGGATTAAAAGTGTACTTCCTAAGATGGAAGTGGGCAAGGATCTCACTTAGGTCCATTGAATCCTCTTGATCTTCGACTGCTTCCTTTGCCGCAGCATTCGCTTGTTCGTCAAGTTTGATGAACTCTTGGCCGGGTGTTTCAAAAGAACCTGACCTTGAAGTCTTGAGGCAGTGTAGCTGTAATCTCGCGTATCGCAACAGCCAAATATTGTCCCGCCCCATAGCTCGGTGGTTCATTAACTTTTAGCGTCATAGCAACCTGATTGTCGCAAAAAAAAAAAACAGAGAGTCCCGAGAAAGAAAAAGGAATGTCCGTAATCTCTTTAAGCGCTAAATTTAACGCCATTGAAAGGCCCATATGATCACCGCCTCAAAATTGGAGATTTCGTTGGTCGGACCTAACGCTCCACTACGAATGGTCATATTTGAAACTATAGCAGCTCCGCACCCTACACCCGGGATTGATGAGCCATCTGTGAACAAAACTAATGCGCCAACCTTCTTTTTGGAATCAATGTTTTTTTTTTTTCAAGTGCTTTTGTTTTAACATTCCGCACTATATACAACTCTTTATAGTAGAACTGTAGTGTTGTATCTCACAATGTGAATCATTTGTTTTCCCTTGCAGATAAATGATCAAATGCCTTTGTCATTACATTTACCCCAAGTAATGACAAAGGCATTAAATCATTTACCCATCAGGAAAAATAAATGATTCATGTAGTGTCTACAATCCATTTTTGTGTGTTATCGTCTATGGGTGGTCTACCAAGCCTCCATAACAGGTCTCCATGAAAAAGTGATACGAAATATGTACAATGAAATTGAAAGTAGAGTAAAAGGAAAATTGGAGCATAAAGGCATAAAAGGAGACTTCAAATTGGGTTGTCAATGTTTTATCCTATAAGTTATTTTTCTTCTAAGTAAGTTTTGAGGTGTATGAGCCGCCTCGTCCTCTCTAGGTATCGTACTAGGTAGGGTCATATTTTTTGGGTTGTCCAAGATGGCTAGGGCCAAATTGAGGTTGGTCCGGCTTCCTTCTTTTTATTTTGCTTGTCAAAATTCCGGTCTGTGTTTTGAGTCTCGTCGGCAGTAAAACATATAGTGTGCTGAAGTTTTCGGTTGCCTCGCAGTGTTTGCATTTAGGGGTAGGATTCGGCGCTGGTTCGGTACAAGTATTTCCGTAACTCGTTGTGTCCGCATCTCAATTGGAACTTACCGATGCTTGTCCCTTTTTTAATTTGTTCAACCCATCAGCTATCTTGGTGCTTAGTGTTTGGAAAGAGAATATTGGTTCAGCTCCCTTTGTTGTGGACATTTGTCTAGCACGCAGCAAAAGATTTCCTAAGCTAGTAGGTAGGATTAGTCTATCCTTGTCTTCTTCCGCCGTTTGTCTGGATGCTTTGTCTGCCTTCTCATTTAGTTCTATTCCTTCGTGTCCCGGCGTCCAGTATAGGGATATTTAAGCTTTGTGTAGGTATTGTGCCAAGTATCGGAGGGACTTGGGTTGAAAGGGTTTTGCCAACAGATTGAGTGCAGCTTGGCTGTCACTGAAGAGGGCAAGTGATTTGAAAGAAGTTGGGAACTCAGCTATGATGTTTTTGAAATTGGCTAAGGCAATAAATAGCCTCATAGCCTCCAATTCATAATTGGAGATCCCTGTCATTGGTCCATACACGTAACTAAAGGTGAAACTTTGCATTGCTGCTGCTGCACCGCTTCCCACATCTGGCTGAAAAGCTCTGTCAGTAAACATGACACATGGACCTTTCTTCTTCTTGGTCTCCACTTGTTGGGGTATCTTCTTGGCAACTTCTTCACTCTTCTCCCCTATGTTGTTTAATTTCTATTTCAGGTTGTGCCATGGGGGCTTGGGGTCAGGGTATGGGGTCAGGGTAAATTATCTCAAAGGGATTCTCTGTTGGTAGCATTAGGTCGGTTTTTCTAAGTAGTATGTGTATAGAGCTTAGGTGCATTGTTGGATTAAGTATCAACTTGTTTTCCAGGATTTGTCTTGTTGAGTGACCCTCCGGTGCTGTCAATCATTTGTATATAAAAGTATGAATACTGTGTATTGCTTGATCTTTGAAGGAAATCAAGTTAGCATCATGATTTAAGTGAATGACTGGTGATTCTTGAAAAGCCCCTGATATTAGCCAGCTTGCTGCAGTTTGCAGTAGGCAAAATGTTTCCTCCATTTTTTTTTCTGTGCATGTATTCAACCAAGCCACACAGCTAAAGAGGATTTGGGGTTTGAGGACCATATCGATGAGTTTCTTTGTTTCAGTTGAGTTCAGCCTCCAGTAGCAGCAGTGTGGGATCTCTAGTTGGAAACCAGCAGAAACTAAGTAGGGAGCAAAGAAAAACACACACACCACACAACTAATAGTGAAAGTTACTGGGGATTATAATTCTAACATAGAGTTAACTAGCCTACTCTAAGATAAAGGTGAGCTTTTTTGAGGAACAGAGAATTTAAATAATAAGCAATTGTAAATTAAAGCAAGAGTGATTTAGGAAGAGTTATCTACTATTTTGTGGAAGTAGATGAGGAGTGAGAAGATTGAGGGTCTTGTGGAGGCAGAGTTAAAAGAGAATTTGATATGAGGGGTAGGTGTTGATAGCTCTAAATCAATAAAGACTTGAAATGAGGGGGTCAAGTTGCTCCAATAAGAAAGGAGGCTTTGAAAAACAATAACTAATAATATGACTATCCTTGTTCAAACTATTCCAAACTATCCTAAGGCTAGGGATACTGCCCTGTCCCAACAATTCTAGCAAGCTTTAGACCCAACTAGTTTTTATAGTACACCAGGATAAGGGTTGAGTTACTCAAGAGGGCTAAATGAATAAAAATGGTAAGGAAATAAATAGAAATAAAGAAACTCTAGTCTCCTTAAAGAATTCATACGGGGCACAATATTCATTGGACCACACTAAAAAAGAAATTTAAGTCTTTCAATTTCTAATAGTAGGATTGCTTAAAAGGTGGGCTTATGAATTGTTATGTGATAATGTGCTGCTTTTTCCCCGTACCAGAAGTCTCTCCACCTATATATCCTCAACCCAAGGCGAGACAACAAATTTTTGGAAAAAAGAGGGCGTGTATACCTTTTACAAAAGAGGGCACAGCCCATACAAGTTTTTTCAACAAGTTGAATCATGAGAAACACCCCAGAAACAAAGTTTCCGCTTACATGACTTATATACATTCATGACTTCCTTTTTAATGCTTCTGTAGTTTAATGGGTAGAGCACACAGTTCTAGGTCCTTTTTTTCACTCTTCTGTCTTCAAATCCCATACATCACCTCCACTTTCCCAGCATATACTTCAAGTTCATATTTTTAATCTGTCTCTGTGAATTATACGGTACAGTTGATGTAATATGAACTGTAACTGTAACCCTTTTCTTGTTTTTTTTACATACCTTACTTTTTTTCACCCGAACCACTTTCTTTGTCTTGTTCGACTACCGCCGACACTCTTGACTCAATCAACTCCGACCAATCCCCTTGTCTTGGTCCACTGCCTCTGCCAATCTCATGCTGTCTTGCAATCGACTTCCACCACCATTCATCAATTCCCGCCCGGTTTGTTTACTGTGTACAACTACCGTGATCACCTCTGCCGCCAATCTCAGTCTGATCGACTCCGACCTTGTTCATCTTTACCGCCACCTTCCACTCGTTTGATTTCAATCATTAGCGCCGCCTTGATCTTGATCCGACTCCAACTTCTACCCCAACCGCTTTGTGCATCCGACTACCGCTGCTAGTCTCCGCTGCTTCGATTCTACCCAACTTGATTAATCTCAATTATTAGCACCGCCATCACTCTCGATTGACCACCGCCAACTCAATCGATGTTGATCTGGCTTGCCGCCTCAATCTTCATCCAATTGATTATTGTTTCCCTTTTTTTCATTATTATAATTTTATAATTTTATTTCGTTTGTTTTCGCTTATTTGTTTTCATCCATTTCTTTTGTACATGGTTTTTTTAAACTCCTCCTC
>KI566429.1:0-14677 GCA_000500245.1 Cronartium ribicola 11-2
GTTGCTGTTGGTGTGTCCAACAACGTGCTCACATCATGTGATCCTCAGGGAACTCTCTCAGTCACATCGGCCTGAGGTGGAAAGGAGGAACAGTGAGGCCGGGTCGGGCAAACTGTGGCACGCTGATGTCGTACCGCACAAAGTGCGGCTAGTGTGATGACAGCTGCAGCCGCAGGCTCGTAATTAACGTCAATCTGTGGTTGCGTTCAAACGTCGGAAACCTGTCGGCACAGAATCTCATCTGTAACCAAAAAAATCCCAAATCGACGCCGGTGGTGTAGTGTCATGATCCAGATCCGAGCATTCGCATATGTAACGACTGAAACACTTTTCGGACGCGTCTCAGACCAAAACGCGTCACCTACTTCTAAAAACTTGTTCCTGTACCTTCCTATCTGTTCTACATATATACTCTTGTCCTTTCATCCAAGTCTTTGTTTCATTCCCCACCATTTTCATTTCCTTTTTGTAAAGAGAATTACATAACTAGTTTCGTAACAACATTCTGAGATCTTCGTAGATCGTCGTGAGAGTACAACCTTACTCATTACAGCTAGATATCTGGCCACAACAAGATTGATGGATGACGAGGACCGTGGGTGGCAATCAGGGGTCGTGGAAGTGAGATGGCGAGCGTAAGGGCTCCGCGGCAACCCACGAGATTGGAAACGGGATAGGGTCCAGTAGTTATTATGTCATTGCCCTTGGCTGAGGAAGTGATTTTGGCGACGGCGGGCCCGTGATCGCGCATGGAAATGAATCGTCTTGAACTTGGCAGTGGGCTTGGGCCGCCTGCGGAGGCCCCTGGAAGTCGTGAGGAGGGTCGAGTTGGGTGTAGACTGACAAGGACCCTTCTTCTTACCCTGAGTTTGAGCGGCGGGTAGGTTTTGAAGGGTGTGGACAGTTGAGTTTAAAAGGGGCCCGGTTGAAAAACCCGATACTTATATGAAACGCGAATCGTCTCGGCCACCATGGCACAGAGATACCAATTCAGATTATTATTTTTTAATATCATGAAACACTTTAGCGTGTTAATAATATTCATCTTCCTTCTCTACGCTCATCAAGAGTCATGCCACCCTTCTAAATCTGAAAATCTGGCTCTTGATGGTCGTAGTACGCAAAACTTGAACCAAGGGAACCAGAAACAAAAGGATGGATGGTTAAACGTAGAAACATACTGTACGAAATCCTATGAGAACCTTCCATTCAAAATGAAAGTGGGAGACGCCATCGCGTTAGTATATTCTATTGATATGTATAATAAAAAGTCCGGTTTTCTTTTAACCAATCAATTATTAATTTTCTTGACTGTAATTTTAGCGCTACTAAGCAACTCGGGAAATCTGATACAGTAATCTCCCAATGTGGTACTACTGTGGTAAATTTCTTAATGATTATGCTAAATTATTATATCGGGATCCATCTTTTTTTTTTTAAAAAAAAAAAACAGTACGCTCATAATACCTTCCATCTTTCTTTAACTTTTATTACATGTTCGACCATAGGCAAGTTTCACGCGTAACGGAAATTTAGCACATCCTTCTCAAAAGTATATTCTAATATCTTTGACCAATTTTATATTTGATCTTTTTTTTTTAAAAAAAAAATAAAAAAGAAAGCTAATATTTAAACGTGACTATTTTTTTATTTCTATTTTTTCCAAATTCGTTAAATCCTTGTTCTATCAGAATCACAGAAGAAAACCTAATCGCTAGAATGGTCTCAAACCTAATAAATAATTGTGAAGTCCAATTTGACAAGAACCACCCAATACCTGTATGTCATAAGTTATCCCATCATCGAAAAAATTTATACAGTACAAGCTGACTTTAGAATGATTTTCATTATTTTTCAATGTAGAAAGAATACGCAGGATTTCACAGACATGTTGATGATTTACATCAAGTCACTTTGGATGCTGCGAAAAATGTTATTCGAGGATGTCGGAACTATAACAAGCAGCAGGCAAACAAACTAGGATTGTGATGAAAATGAATAAAAACTGTGTATTTAAAAGATATTGAATTAAACAAGAAGCAGAGACTAGAAAAATTCTAAAGATTGTTGTGGAAAGAGATGTCACAGAACCGTCACGACTGCGGCACAGCTGGTAGACAGAGCTTTTTAGCTCCCGGACCGGATGGACTTCCCTATCATCATCGTTGTTGAAGCCCATTCCGTTCCGGTTCCTTACGTTTCCGTTCTCATAGCTTACTGTATTCCGAATTGCTGCTTGAAAAGTGACCTGTGTGGGTCTCAACTAACACGCACAAGAATTTGCAAAGCAAAAGGAAGTTTTTTTGTTTTTGTTTTTCTTTGATAAACATAGATATAACAGTTTTTTCAATTTAATTAGTAAAGTATATATAGCACTCTTGAAGAAAGAGAGAGAGAAAACAAAAAGTGAAAAGATTCTAAAGAAGCGGTTTTTATTTTATGTATGTATTATAAACAAATGAAATTGAAGAGAGTAAAAAAAAATCCAAAAAAAAAAAAGAAGTTAATTTACATTTCTAAACACAACACAATTTTTCTATAATATATCTTGCAAACACTTTCCTTCTTCAATTTGATTTTAATCAAAAATAAAAATAAAATAAAAATAAAATCCACCTTATCAAGAAGCTTTTCTTTTAAATCAAATGAGCTAAAATAAAAAATAAACCTTCTTCTTTACCAGTCATATATTATCTCAATTTAAAGATTGAAGCAGGTCTAATTTTTTAATTTTTTTTGATTTTTTATCTGATGGGATATATAACAGATGCATAAAGAGTTTATAAACCATAAAAAGAAGAACATTTTAAAAAAAAATGATAGTCAAGTTTTTTAGTCATTCTTAAATCTTGGTGCCTCAAAGATTTTGGGCCGGATGCGATAGTTTGATCCAGCACTAGATATTTTTGTGCAAGCCAAGAGCAACCAGACTTCCAACCCTTAGGTGCAATTTAGGCTGGCGGGATTCTTTCAATTTCTTTAGCAATTCAGTTCATCACAGTTCAATCAAAGACAGTGGTGCATCAAAGGCCGTTTCAAGTATCAGAATTACACCCCAAGATTCTCCGTCCATCTGATACTCCTCATTCCCAGGTTTCATGCCTCTTTTTTGAGCCCCTGTTCATGTTGCAGTCCCTGGTTCAAATCTGGGTCTAGTAATCTCTTTTCTGACCTCACACCATAACATGGTAGCAAGATTCACTTAGGATTGATTAGATCACCCTCACTGTCAACATCACACAGATCACAGGGGTTGATGCGTATCTATGATCCACGCCATGTTAAAGTGATCCACACCTACACTAGGCTGTGCTGCTTGGTACACAGGCCTATCACTCTGGATACGGACTAGATAGCCTGGGGGTAAAGGCGTCACATTGAAATTGTGTTTTTGGTTACATGTTAAGGTCCTTGATTTCAATCCAGCTCTAGTCAAATCCTCTCTGACCTCATATCATAACAGCTCTGAATTGTAATTCATTTTGAATGTTGTCAGTATTATATATGATGTATCAGCTTCATTAGGGAAAAGCATCAGAGGTGGTAGATTCATATCTTTGCCTGTCATTTGATTTTCAAACACATTGGTGATACATGATCTTTTTGGACAAATGGACATGACACAAACACCTTTAGAGCTCAAGATGATACTAAAATCATACACCAGAATACCATAGAGCGCCATCCAAAAGAAGTATAAGGGATAAAGTCAGAACGTCTCAAAAGTCACCCGAACGCAAAAGAAAAGTCTGAAACCAACCTTGACATCAAGAGATTTCAGAATCGAATCAGCTTCTTTGCTCAGCGCCTTAAATGTGTCTGATTTTAAATGAGCATCGAGTCCCGACTTTCCAACGTATCTGGATGCACAAACAAAAATAGGTCAGTCGGAGCCTACTGGACCCCTTCAGGCAGAAAACATAAGAGCGGGAGCGGTACGGTCTGAGACCTCGCATATTTTTGTGATAGCAAGCAATGAGAGTGGAAAAGAGAAAGAGGAACTGACTCTTCGAAGATGATGAAAGTCTCTGGATTTTCGACTGACTTAGTAACTCGGTAACTTTAAAAAATCAAACAAACTGATCAGCCTTGATGAATAAATGGCTAAAGACTTGATTTCTCTCACGATTTTCAACGGTAGCTCTTCCAAGAAGTGTCTAGCGTAAGAAATATTGAAAAAGATATCTACCTGAGCGTCTTTGGCTCCTCACTAGAGTTTGCGCGATCACGAATCTTGAGCAAATGTGTTTGTACTTCGTCTGCCTTTCCGTCCGCCGCTACGACGGTCGCCAAAACGATGAGCTTGCACTGATGCAAAGATGACGGTAATTCTGGTAGAGACATTTTAAGATCTGGGTTATTTGTTGTGTTATATCGTAAGTTACTGGTTTTGGCGTACAAGGGCGGAGAATTAGAGGGCTCAGTGAGTTGAAATGATGATGTCATTTTCACCACGGTACCGGATACATCAGGGGGCCTTGCTTCCCGGCCCGCTCCGGATCCCGTGGTCCCGATCAGGACAGGAGGCTCGGACAGACTCCGGGGCAGACTCCGCCCGACCCGCCTCTCTCGACTTTCAAGTCTGACCGACCACTCAGTACACCCACAACTCATTTGCTCATACGCCCTAACGCAAAACTATTCCCTTCATCAACCACTAACATTTGAATGCCAAGGAAGAATTGTGGACCATATAAAAATGATTGAGATCCAATCTCTCTACATCAAGTCCTACGAAGTGGTGACGGAAAACAACCAAAAGTTCGTCCAGGTATGTTCCCTCGCCATCCAATGTGAACCCCAATGATGTTCATCATAGTGCTCACGTCCTTTCTTGAACATCCATTTCCTAATTATTCAAAGTACAAAATAGAGGTCACCACTAGGCTAAAGTCGTATGTGGTCCGTCGTCGATACTCTGAATTCGTCCAGCTCCGTGTGGACCTTGGTGCCGAACTCCAACGAGCTCATCAACTTGACCGAGCCTTACAACCTGGTCAGAAAAATTCACTAGCCGTCCTGCCCATGCTACCTCCCAAGACGAGGGGCGTAATGAGCTACTTGACAGGCTCAAGTTCGATCGCCGACCCTGCCACGCTGCTCGAACGTCAACAGGCCCTCGAGCGTTGGTTGAAAACGATCATCGTTAACAAGGACCTTCGCGCTGCCACCGCTTCAAGCCCTTCATTAATCAGTTTCCTCGAATACGAGCGCCCGCCACAATCCAAGCCGGTCAATGGTGCAGGCGATCTAGCTGAACCGATCCTCTTCACGCCCCAGGCTTGGCTTATCGAGCATAACGACCTCAAGGCGGCCATCCGGGACATTTACGCCCTTCTCTCTGAGCGTGACCAGTTTAAACAGCGTAGGCATCAAAATCCAGCCAGTTCTTCAGCCACCACCGAGCTGCTTGAGTCAAACCGACTGAGCGTCGAGGCGAAGCGACAGTTGGCGAGTGTGAGTAGCCGGGTGGGTAATCTACTGGCAAGCCTCCAACAGCTCTCGGGCCCGAACGGTATCACAAAGGCCGGTACGAGCCTGAGTGTAGGCGAAGTCGAGCGACGGTCGAAGCTATTGACAAGCTTGCAGGATGAGTGCGAGAAGCTTCGAAAACTCACTGTCTTTGCCCATACCGAGGCTGGCGTTGGGCTTCGGAACCGCGTCGAGCGGCCGGCTGAGAATGCGGATCAGCGTGCGGAACTGTTGGGAGGTGGAACCCGGGGCCGTCCAACAACGCGGGTCTTGGGAGGACCGGCGACGGCAGTGGCAGAGGAGACGGCAACGACGCGCGGGCTCGACAATCGGGGTTTGATGGAGTATCAAGTGCAGACGAAGATGGTAGAAGAGCAAGATTCAAAACTGAAATCGTTGACGGAGATCTTACAAAGGCAGAAGATGCTCGGGATGTTGATTAATGCGGAGTTAGTGGAGCAGAATGAGATCTTGGATGATCTTGGGAATCAGGTAGATTCGTCTTCGAGGAAATTGAAGGATGCCAAGAAGAAAATGGACCGATTGACTGGTTAAGGATCATCATGTTGAAGGACTTGCCTTATCCCAAGAGGTTGAATGTGATAGTTTTCCTACTTGGTGCTTGTGATTGTATGACTTTGCATTTTTCTTTTTTTTTCTGGAACGCCTTGCTTCAACCGTTCGGCTGTGATGGCTGGAATGTTGTCCGACATTATATGTAGCATAGTTTTCATTTTTTGCCCTTCGCATCGGCTTGATTTGTCTTTCTGCTTCTCCTCTGCACTCATGTATTGGATAGTTTAAATTCCCTCGATCATTAGGCTCAATGACGGCGTTCTTGTGATGGTTGACTCAATTCGTTTTTTAATCTAATTTGCCCAATTTAAGTTTTCTTTGCTCACTCTCAAGTGAGTTTATCTACTGTGCTTCTACGTGTCCTGGAATTCGCATATGCAGATGAAGATTTCAGGTCCCAAGGATGTTTTTATGAGTAGCTAGGGTCCACCTTCAGGCAGCAAGAAGGTTACCTGGGATCAAAAGATCCAAACAGTCCTGGGTTAGAAAACCACCTTGGACAGAAACAGACCAAGCCTTTGTTTGCCTGTGGGTAGACTCCTGAATGAAAATATTGGATGGTGAGGTTTTTAATCCAAGGAGGCCTTATATCTTTTGATTCAAGCATACTGTGTTGGCATGATACCTATTTTGGAAATGAGAAAACTTATTTTCAATAAGAAAACCTTTGGAGAGTGCACGCACATCAAAATTTTCTCCTATGATTCTTTGGGGTGTTTTTTTTTTTTTAGGTTTGAACCCTATAAGAAATCTTGGAAAAAAAAAAAAAACAGTCTTTCAATATTGGCTCAAAATGGGTTATTGATGTCAAAATGTGCAACAAGGTCAAAATGAAGTTGCAAATTGGAATGTCCTTTCTTTGGAGAACTTTTAAAAGCTAGCTCTTGAATTGCGTGACCAGTCTTACCATGAAGAGACCTCAGAGTCAACTACACTGGGAAGCTCGGATGAAAACTTTCAACAGATTGTAAAAAGACAGTTGCCCACAAAAGAGTGTCCTGCACATCATCATCACCATCCATCATGGCTTGTATTACTTGTCATAAAGAAGGCACAGAGAAACCTCAGCATCTATCTAAGTCCCAGTGAAACTCTTTTGAAGACTGTAGCAAACATTTAGCATGTTAGGTATCACCAGATGCACAATCAACCCACCACATTACATTCATTTCTTTGTTAATTTCACGTGACACGATATCGGTCTTCTAGGCCTTGGCAGTGGAACTGAAAGTAATGAGGCAGGTTTTTAAGACAGGAAGTAGAAGCAAGTATATGACTTATGGGGTGAACTCCTTTAGCCCCTTAAGCCAAGCCTTCATGCTCAAATCAGCTGCAGGCAGGCCATGCTACGGTGTACCCCAGGCCTAGCAGGGGGGCCTGAGGGATCGATTCCCTTATACAACATCTTGCACGAGGATTGATCCGAGCGCCCCCTTTGCAACAGAGGAGGCCGGCCCTTTGGTTTCGAAACTTGAGTTCGACGATGAACGGAGAGTCTGAGGGCGTTACTTTACCGATCTCTCTTCACAACAATTGGGCCAGTCTCAATTCCTTGCACATTTTTTTTTTGGTGCGAAGGAATTTTCAAGGGACAAGAAAAGAAATGGTTTTTGTACTATACATAAACTTTTTCTCTGTCCTCAATAGAGACAATGAAGGAGAGATGGATTTAGTCGAAACAAATCCCTTAAAGATTTATCCAGGAAATTTCTACCTCATTTCGATCTGTCAGACTCTGCCTTGCAACTGGGTGCAGCGTGATGAAAATGTACGGCCGCTGCACAGTTTTGAGATGCTCCCAACAGGCCGTAGGCTAGTTTCCCTGTCACACGCGCCGTGAGTAACTAGGCTGTTTGCTCACGGCGCGTGCGAGAAATCCACTTTTCTCATCAAATTTGGCACACTTGTGCCGTGAGCGCTTCCATAAGCCTCCATACCAGACACGATGAGTGAATTCGTGAAATCAGGTTTTGTGTGATATAAGGAATGTTTGAAGGGGGAAAGGACACCTTTAATCCTCTTTCTCCAAAACATTCTTGAGATATCACATGCGTCATGAAGTTGGAGTTTATAGAGATTTTCCCTACTATCACGAGATGCTGTACATAATCTTCGTGACCACACAATTCAGACCACGGTATTGAGATAGAGATTAGGCTCTGGATCTGGGAAATTGCCCAAGGCGCAAAGGTAGAAGAAGGATAAGCCAGGAGAAGTCAGTTGCATCAAGTTGCAACTCGAGCAAATTTGGGCGGATACCCTTCTCGATCAGGGCTTGAGTATTTCTGCAAATCCACAGCAACCTATCGATGTGACTGATGGTGTCTCCTCCATGCGCTCCTAGGATGATTGGAGTCCCAATCTGATGACGTTTTTTGAAGCAGAACCCAGTTTTGTGACCTTTTTTTGGATCTGAGATCTACTGTGTCGTCTAAATACTTGTAACTGAGCAGTCACAGAAATTCTAAGAATGAGTTTGCAAAGAGGGGTACTGGTCAAATGATCGTGAGCCGTGCCGGATTTGTTGGAAACGCTAGGCCCGCAACTCCAGTCGGATATCGTTTGTCTCTCAAAAGACGCTATTGCACGATTAACAGATAAGATGTTTGATACCCAAAATGACACCCTTTTAAGCAGCCGTGGGGTATGTTAGTTGGTGCGTTATGAGGGAAAATCCAAGATTTGATTGGTGCGGTGCGTAGTACGCCTTCTTTGGACCTGATCACGGAACTGCCAACGAGTCAGAAACTTGATGATCATCGATGGGTCCAGCCCGTTGCGGTCCGCGGGGTTGTTCCTCCAGCGCATCGATCGATGATCCGCGGTCCCCAGTAACAATTCATCCTGTACCACTCTTCGGTCAATCGGATGCGCTCCCCTATCTAGCTGGACGGCGACGGCACCCATCGTCTGAAGACTGAAGCGGCAATGCTGATAGTGGAACTTTTTTTNTTTTACTGTACTAGATCCTCTGCTTCCTGAAAAATGTTGAGGATCGGCTAGCGCCAACTGGTCTCGCTGTCAGGGGCGTGACCGGGCAACTATCGAGTCCCAGTGCTCAACTGTCAAGTGCATTGATAAGTGGTAAAATTGTTTCAAGATCGTTGATCTACGCCACTGCCAGGTAGCTTCCTGATTCGTAGGCTGTTTCTGACAAGAAAAACTCACAAATATCAAACAAAAGTCGAGAGAAGTAACCCCAAAGGTTAAGGTTAAGCCTACTGCGTCTCATTGGTGTATCTCTTTCCTCCTCATAGGGATGCTTGGCAAAGCGCAATGGGGGTCTTAAAAGTCCCTTCAAGCATCGCCAAATCGAGTCAAATCGGAAATTCTAGCAACTTACAAGCGGACTGATGGTGACGATAGCTTACATTGACAGCCTGTTCCGTTCCGTCCAGCTTTGGCACGTTATTTAACTGGAGTCAATCTTCATCAAACTCGTTCTGCTTTTTCCTGCTTCCACAACTTGTTCTTTCCAACTGCCTCAAACCACTCACTCGAAAACCTCATTCATCTTCTCCAACCTCCGAGCCCTCAATCTAACCATTGCTCATACTTTAAATCTTGCGTTTATAAACTTTTCTATCTTTTCGCCAAATCATACACGGCGTACTGTCTGTGCTCATCTCTTTATTTATTCACCTTTATTACCTCATTTGCAGAGTTATCTGTCCCTATTGACTGTGCTTTTGGTTTCCTTCATCATCGTCGAACGTGTGAGTTCTCAAATTCTGTCTCCCTGTTCTTCGCCATGTCTCAACGTTGTCCCTACTTCTGCATCCCTGCCATGAGAACACCTATTATGTTGCTTATAACTCCACGCCAAAACGGCCCAAATTGTCCACATACGTATGCCCCAAACCGACCTATAGCAGCAAACATCATGAAGAGATCGTCCTTCAAGGTGCCCCCGCCCTCTCAAGCATTGAGCTCCGAAAATGCAAGCTTCGGATTGAACATGAGTTTCAATCGACATGGACCCACAACTAACCCGGAAACTCGCTTTGCGTGCGATATTGACCCGCTGGTCTCAGCCCCCACCTTCAAGTCTCATAGACCTGTACCTTCGGAAGTCATGGAAAATGCTACTCCAGAAGAATGGACTTCACATTTTCAACGATGGACGTTTCCCATACGCACAGACAGACCTCGAGGTCTCACGTGGGGTCCTTTTGCAAACTTGAATGAAAAGTCATCCATGAAGAATTTATCATCAGATCCCAAAACTTCATCAGGCAGTAATAAACGCACACTTGGCCCCTTGAAGCAAGAAGTCAACCCATCACGTAATTCAAAGCGAGTGAGGCTGATACCTATCCTTCGAAACCTACCTGAACCAAAGATCATGCGACCAAAAGTCAAGTCATCATATCCGGCCTTGACCAAGGATCCAGCTGGGGACACCTTTTCAACTTTTGCACTTGATCCTTCGGCGAGTCTCGACTCATATACATGCGTGGAAGTTTCAGTCTCAACTTCCAAAAAAAAAGGGCCTGGCCAAACCCGGATAACGCTGTGTGCTGCGAGTCAGCGGAAGTACTGTTCATGATCTCACCAATGTATTAGTTTTCTCGGCATCCTCTTAGTCACTTTACTTGTAAGCATCAGCACCCTTTAAATCATTGTTCTACTCGTACTGATCCTTTTCACCAGACACATTGCACTTTCTCAGACTCGGAGCTAGGAACGCTTGATAAAGTTCTTCTATCAAAAAACTATGCCCTCTCGACTTCGTTCTATTGATCACCTTTTGATAAGAGTTCTGAATTAGATACTATTGTTTTCTCTATTTCAGCCTGTATAAATACTTCTGTACGATTTTTCCGAAAAATCTTATGATAGCAGGTATCAGTTCAAATCATATATCCTCAGTTATAAGCTAACCTTTTGTTGTATTTTGTGGGATGCGTCAATTTCTGACAAGTTTGAAAGAAGACCGCAGTCTTATTGTACTACCATGTCTTTCTATCATACCAAGCTTACTTCTTTTTCTTTACGCATTATGAGACCAGAGTATAACTTTTTTTTTTTTACATTATAGAGTACATACAAGGAAACAGTCTCAGTTGCGCAGCTATTTCTAGGCCAATTGAAGGGAAGGATTAACCAAGGCCAAGTATAAGTAAAATAATTTTGTGTGTGTGTGTTTTCAAGAAGAAGGCATTTCAGGTCAGCAAGTGAACATAGGCTATAAATACCGGTTAGCAAGATATCTAAGGGACTTTGACAGTCTTCACAAGGAAAGGCGCCTACACCATTATTCTGTGATATGTGCCTTTCACTTGAGCGTTTTCAAGCTTACCTGATCGCGGGTTTTTATATAAACAAAATCCACCACCACACACAAAAAAGACCTATAACAGGCTCAACTCCATATCTGATAAAACTTATCATCAGTTTTGTCTACATACCGATTAAAACAAATTGTGTCTAGTCAAAAATTTAATTGAGCATCTTCAAAATACTCAAATACTTACCTCAATAAATCTCAACATCTTATCATTTCACTGAAACTTGTAGTCCCCACCACTTTTTTTTTTCAACAGTTTCAGTCGGGATAGATTCATTTAGGTTCTGAAACTCCTCCTACCTCATCATCTCCCTGTTTAATTTCAATTGTGGTGAGTACCCTGAATCCTTTTATTATGATATGAAATATATTAGGGTTTCTGATTTAGTTCCAAAGCCCATGAGTGGGAATAATTCCAAACAAGTTGATTGCCTAATTAAAAACGTTTTTTTTTTTTTTTTCAATTGTGGAAGTGGAGCTTAACATAGAAAAGACTCAACTCTATAACTTACAAAACTTATGATCATTCTTTTCAACATTTCCATCAAAACGGATTGTGTTTGGTTAGAAATTTAATTCAAAATATTTAGACCACTCAATCTTAGAACCTTGAGGTGAGCTGGGACGGAGGTGAAGTGTAGAGATGCCAATATCACCAAGTTAAGACTAAGATTGTAGCATGAAGATAAAATATCTGATAAATAGAGACTGTACAACTGAATCACTCTGCATGAGTCTCGGTAAAAGCATGTAACATAGACTTATAACACTACCTCCCCCTTTTTGTCAAAGCCCCCTCTTGATAGGCCTGATGCCTATCCATGACCAACATTAAAAAATGCCTCAGGGAGAAAGCTTGGTCCCCTCACTTTCTATGTGTCCATCAGTATTTTCTGGCTGTGTTGGGGTATTTCTTGTTGAATAATTCTTAAGGTTCTCTGCTGGTTCCCATGAATCTTCCTCTTGCCCATATCCTTTCCAATTAATCAAATGTTCAGTTTTCTTTCCTCATTGATGGAAGTCAACTACCTTCTTAATTTCAAATTTGCATTGCCCTTTGATGACAATTGGTGTTGGAAATGTTTCTATCTGTCCCGGCATCTGAATTTCTTTGTACTGTCACAATAGGCCTACATAAAATATGGGAAGGTTCCTGATCATGGATGCAGGTAATATCAGCTTATACATTTTTTTTTTGTAACACTTAGATATGGGAAACAGTGGTGAGAATACAAGACTGTTAAACAAATGAGACAGCCTGGGGTATCAGGTTTCAGGAAAAATTAGTTGTTGAGATTACAAACTGTGTAAGCATAATGTAAGAGCATATCTTACAGGGGCAAAACCAGTACTTAGTTTGAGATGGGCAAAGCCCGTGGAGAAAGCTTTTCCTCCACCTTTCTCTGCATGCTTTTCCCCAAACCCCACCTTGAACAGATCAGCAAGATCCGGAAGCTGGATCCTGGTTCCAGGTGTGTACCATGATGAAATGCAGCTACACCTTTCTCTGTGCGCTTTTCCCCAAACCCCACCTTGAATAGATCAGCGAGATCTGGAAGCTGAATCCTGGTTCCAGGTGTCTTGTGTTTGGTTCATTATTAGTCTTGAGGGCTAAAAAGCCAGATTACCATCCAGCCATCAAGCTAGCTAACTTAAGTAAGTAAACTGTTGAATAACTCCAAATACATGAACAGAGGACTTACTAATGATGAGAGCCAATAACTAAATATGTGATAAAAATGATAAGACTAGATAAATAAGTGATAGAAATAAGAAATCTGTCTAGGTAAACTGTTATTGAAGGCCTTGACAATTAATACTACAACCAAGGTACCAGCCAGCGGTGTGAGTGTTGTTGATGTAACATGTGTGTAATATGTCTGTGATATCTGTGTCATGCTCAAACACTAGTGTCTCATGTGGATGTGCCTCTCAGAATATTGTCCTTTCTTGGGTCTCACCATCCTTTGTGTCTCTAAGTTTCTTTTCTCTCATTGTCTGAGCTAGTGAGGACCACATGTATGACTGAACCTGAGCTGGTAGCTATAAATATGTGTATATAAGAAGTCTGTTCTCTCTGTGTTATTTTGTATGTTTGAACCAAAAATCACACAATGGTTCTCATAGGATCACCAAAGTCTCAGGACAAACAGCGGTATAAACAACTGTCTGCAACAATAACTTGTAACCTCAACAAGTGTTTTGCCAAGGGTCTTGAGGTCCAAATGTGGCAACTGCTGAGCCACATTTTTTTGCCTTCCTCCCAATCTGGTGTTTCCACCACTCCCTTATTATACTTATGTTTCATTGTGTCTTGAGCTAGTTTGATTGCCTCTTTCAATCCCTCTTGCATATCTTGTAGTTGTATCATTCTAGCTTCCACCATGAGTAGGTATTGTTCAGTTAAAGGTATGCCTGAGTAAGTAAAGTCCATAGTTTCTTTGAGCAGAGATATACTAGTTGACTTGTTGGTGCTATCATTATAAGCAAACTCTGTGGTTGGGAGGAGCAGGCTCCAGTTATCTTGTTTAAAGCTTGCAAAATTGATGTACTGCTTGATGAATTTATTCATAGTCTCAGACTAGCTGTTGGTTTGTGCATGATAGGTGGTTGATGACTGAGTCAAAATACCTAGTTGTCAATCCATTTCCTGTGTGATTCTTGAAACAACTATGTTTTTGCAAAAAAAAACTGATCAATTCTTGTCTGCCTAACCTGATCACTCCTTTTTCTCAGGTCTCAAGCATCTTTTTCTACCTTTTCTCTTCAACCCAGTACCTTTCAGCTCACATTGAGCAATTTTTTTCCCCCCCATGGGAATTAAAGTAAAATCAAAGGCAAAAAGTATTAAAATGCGCAATAGATGCCATATTTTATAATTTTCTAATCTATGGTGGAGTCATTTTTTGTGTGTGCTTATACATTTACAGTTGTTCAGTAAAGTCATATGTTTGCAGTGGAGGTTGGTCTTTTTTAACCTCTGGGACAGTGATGTGGAAGAAGTTCCTCACCAAAATCCTTCCTCTCTCTCTGAATTGTATGTTGGGATCTCTATCTGTGAGATAACAAGATTTGAGCAGAAGCTGCCTGAGTTACCAGGTGTCTACACAAGGTGGTCTCGGATGGCTGCAAGCCAAAGGAGAAAGGTGCTACAGTGAGCTAGATGGACAGACTGGAGAATACCAGGTGTCAGTAAACAAAAGTCTCGAATGACATGCAAGCCAGAGAAAAAGTGATGCTACAGTGATCTGAGTGGACAGACCTGGAGAATGTGGGGTGTTGTAAGTGTGCTTCCATGTTGTATCACCATTCACAGTCTAAGGGAGCTGTTGAGTTGAG
>AWVX01011186.1:0-56288 GCA_000500245.1 Cronartium ribicola 11-2
AAATAAATTTTTAAAGTTGATACTTATAGTAATCTTGTGCATGCACCACTTTGAATCCAACTGATTCATATAACCTTAAAGCATTATCATTTTTCGTTTCCACTTCTAAGTGTACCGAATGACCAGCTGAACTTTGATCTTTTATGACTCTGTTCAATACTTTTCTGCCGATTCCTTTACCTTGCTGCTCTGGCAAAATGGAAAATCCATATATCCACGCTTGCCTGTCTTGTAGATTCACACGAATTTTCCCTACCGTTTCTTCGTTCACTTCGATCATGAACATATCTGTGTCTTCATCCTCGTTAACCTTGCTTTCCATCGCTTTGGCATCTTCTTCGTTCAAACCGAACGCTGTAACAGACAATAGTACACGCATGTCAAAATCCTCTGCTTTTGCTTGTCGCAGAATAATACCGTCAGCTTCTTCAAGAGACCTTTCTTGCCACTCCATTTGATGTTCTGAAAATGCATAATCAGCACCTTGTTTATTTAAGAAAGCTTTTGCTGCATCTGATCCCGCAGGTGCGTTCAATAAGATTTTCTTGTATCCGTTTTGTTTGGCTGTTCCAATTCCTTGTTGGAACAATCGATAGAAATGTCCCTTCCTTCGTTTACTTGGTTTCACCATACCGCATACCTCGGCTGTGGAACCAAAAGCATACAAACCTAAAAACGCAACAAGTTCGTCATTTTCGTAATGAAGAAAGTCTAGCTGAGTAGAATCTCGTTTTCTTAGCATTTCCCAGTTAAGTTTCAGTTGTAAATGATCATGAGTTTCGCAATCTTTTTGCAGTTGTTCAATATCTTGTAATTGTTGTGTGGTTAACATAGTTGTCTCCTTTATTATCGAATTTTCAATTGTAAATTGCTTACCTTCTAACTAGTAAGAAAATTTGATAAGGTCATTTATTTACTGCATTCTCTTTCCAATAAATACGCTCCAACGTTTCCAAAAATAGTCAGAACAATAATACCACGATGGAGTAATATTTAAGCAGGATTTAACAAATATATTTAAACTATCCTGCCCGTTAGCTGAACAAATAAAAACAGCTGCCGAAGCAACCGTTTATTCGCACTATCGTTACCCGTTAGCTGAATAGCCCTTTCCAGATTTGAATATCGCTTCGCTAATGCTAGCTGTGATTGACTTACGTTCCTTTGTCGCATTAGACGAGTGAGCAAATCTGCAAGGTGTCTCATGTGAATCGAGGATCTAGATTTCTAATCAAGTTTCATGTAAGATCCCTAGATCCAAACTCGGATATTTGAGCGAAAATCCTAAGCCCGTTATTTTTCTGTTATTCAAAACCATTGTTGCTTCCATAACGCGGCGGAGCATCGGAGGAATCGTCCCCCCTGGTAAAGGTAACTCTTTACAAGAGTCCATGGAATTTTTAATTATCGATGCAGCTTCTCTCACCTTGAGTGGATGATCATCCGCAATATTATAAATACCTGGAGCACATTTGACGTCGGCTAACATCAAAAGGGCTTGAACGACATCTTCACGATGAACAAAATGAGTTAAATTATTACCTTCCACCATCGAAGCTAATTGTGGAAAACGATTGATTGACGGACTCCCCATATTGTACACCTGCGGAATTCGGACAATTACGAGGTCTGTCCCATTATGTTCAAGTGAATTTAATTTTTGCTCTGCCACTAACTTTGTCGATGCGTACATATGATCTGATAACGGATTGCAAACGGCTACCTCTGAGACCGGAGGTTCCAATACATCCCCGTAAACGACGGCAGCACTTAAGAAAATGAAGCGGCGCACACGATTACGAATTGCATCCTGCATTAAGCTAACCGTCCCGTCGATATTAACAACCGTCAGATCACCATCGGATGGTCGCATACCTCCGCCCAAATGAAAAACAACTTCCACATCAAGGGTCGCATTTGTGAGTGATTCTGGATTCGCCAAATTGCCAATGACCTGTTCGATATCTGAAAACGAATCAGAAGTCCTCCTTACCAAAATTTTCACATCATGTCCCCATTGTTGTAAGACCAAAACTAGTCGGTTACCAATATATCCTGTTGCCCCAGTTACTAAAACTTTCATTTGTTATCCCCCTTTAAATTAACAGAATCCAAATTCATTACGGCATTTTGAAGTAGTTTTATGGTAAAAGTCTCTTCTTCTTCACTAATCCCTTTCATCATGTGCGGGCGAAGAAGATGTATGGGATTCGTTATATTTGACCATCTCTTTTGACTTTCCAAAGTCATCTTAAGTAGCTTTATTCTCCGATCGTGTGGATGTTCTTGCCGAGTCAGCCAGCCTTTCTTCACTAAAGAATCCACAATGCCAGTTAAGGTTCCAGACTCAACATTCATGACCGACTGTAAGTCTTTTTGTGTGATCCCTTCAGCATTTACAATTCGATAAAGAACTTCCCATTGGCTTCTCGCCAAGCCATATGGACGTAATACCTCATTGATACGCACTGTCATGGTTTGGTCTGTGCGTTTTATCCAATGTCCTAAATTATTCTTAAAAACATCTGTCGGGTCGATAGGTATCCCTCCAATTAATTTGCTACTAATTATATTAGTACCAAACTATTTGTCAAAATGCAACTTCTTTTTAATTTCCCTCATAACTCCATTGATTAACATTTTGACGTTTTATTGAGTTTCATAAAAGAACCCTCCATTGATTATCAGGAATATACCCTTTTTATTATCTTCATGTTGCAATTTCGCCTCCTCTATATTCCACTAATCTGCCCGTTAGCGTAATGACCCCACCTAGTTTAACATCGGCAATCGGCTTAAGTTCTTAACATCCGACAACATTTATCTCACAAAAACTTACTTGAAGATGTTGAAAATACTGTTCTTCTTTTCTTCTTTTGACTTTATTATTATCACGTATTTCTCCCCATATGATTCCGAGACACTTTCAATTCCTAACATTAAAGATCTTAATAATATTCTTCCTTCTTTACTACCTTTATTGTTTTTCAGGTTTGGTAAGATACATTTTGCATAGTTTCTTCTTACTTCATCTTCCACAATTTCATCAGTCAGAAGTCGAAGGCTGTTTATTGTGTTGAGTATTAATGTTGATACAGCTGCAGCTATAATATCTAACCCGTACTGAGAAAAACCTGTTTCTCCCGTTGCATTAAAACCGTACAAAACATCCTTATTATTTAAATAAAAAATAATCTTAAATGGATCATAAATTTCTTCATCAAGTATTCGTCTTTGTAATTCGATATCTTCTAATTCATCCATGTGTAACCACCAGCCTTTGTCATTGTGCTATCGTTTCCCGTTAGTCATACATGCAGCGCAAGCGCCGCACCAAAGAGCATGAAAGTTAATCCGTTCTTTCATGGTAGTTTAAATGCCGTCACCAAGCTTAATCTTTATTTTAGTAGTCTACAACTATTTCACACAGTCTAACACTTTATTTTTAGGTCTTAGATTTTTTTCTCGGAACAGATACTAATTCAATCTGTGTCGTCAAGCAATCAGAAAGCCACTTTTTAGCTCATCGCCACTGATGACATGGAATTAGTCAATTGTGAACTTAAACGTCATACTCGAACGTGTAGCGCGGTTATATGAAGCTTATATAGTTTAATAAACAAAGCCTGCCCGCAGGCAAGCTTTGTTATATATAGCATTTTGAATTAGCGCCAATTTTCAACTTTTAATTTGAATTGCTTGCTGTCGCAATAACCATACATTATTGATGTTGTAACCAATACTACTGTGATATTCTCCCATTATACGTTTCATAATTGCGCATTTAAGCTCTAGTCGCCTACGTAAAGGATTTTATTCAATCAAGAGATTAAACGTCATACACTAAAGTGTAGCGCGGATAAAAATGCCGTTCACATAGAAGGAGCAATTGTATAATTCCCAATAATATGAATCCATCTCATGGAGGGATACCCTTGAATAAGGATAAGATAACCGCTAATAACGGCGCTGACAATAAAAATATCAGACCTGAAGTTGTTGCCGTTGCAAAGAACGTAATGAAAAAGTATGCTGAAGCGCTGAAGAATTTGAAGGACAGATGATGGACAGTAATATTCCACAAAAAATGATGCGTGAAATAAATAAAGATATTAATGGTAGAGTCAAACTAACAGGCAGTTTAACAGAATAATTCCTGAATGCATAAAACTCGCCAAAGTGTGGATAATTATGGTTGGGTGATTTTATGAGAAAAAAATTGCTATCCGTTTTAGTCCTTTCCACTTGGGCTATCTTTTTCAGTCAGTCAACAAATGCCGCTCATCCCCATAGAGAGACTAAAGATTCGATTGAATGGATTGCTTTTTGGGATTTTCCCAAAAACAAGAGAAGAACAATTGGAGCGCATGCTAACGACAGAATTGCAAAGAAGGGCGCTTTTGGTTCTCCAAGAAAAACGATATTTAATTGATGCTTTGAAAGCGCAGATTGCCACTATGAATGCACAGATTGACGCATTGAACAAAAATACTCAATGAAGTCTTGTAGGGTTGAAAGAAAGGGACAAGAGTGAAATATTGGTGATATAACAAAGGGACAGTGGAGAATCAATTCCAATGTCCCTTTTTTTGTTCATCGTCGATTAAACGGCGTTAGAGTGACTCATATTAAGAATGATGCTTGATAAAGCAGCAAAAGTTCGTCTTAGTGAAAACATTATGGTAAGCCAGCGTCCAAGCCTTATCTTTTGCAGCTCGAACTGAACCTTTGTCTTCTTTGATGAAGATTGCGTTAGACTTCACTGAACTGCCCCTATCGTCATCCGCATTGTTAAAGCGCCGTTAGATCAAGCTTTTAACAGCCTGAAATGAGCAGCGCTTATAATCTCCATAATTAATCTAAGACCCCATCGGCTTTCATGAACTGATTGGAAGCTGATTCCATCAGTCATAAACCCTTACCCATCTAGCCTCAGCTCACCTTATGCTCAATCCTTAGCTTATCCGCAACCATCGCGATGAACTCGGAGTTTGTCGGCTTCGCTTTGCTGATGTTAATGGTGTAACCGAATATGTAGCTGATGCTGTCGATATTGCCGCGCGTCCAGGCAACCTCAATCGCGTGGCGAATGGCGCGCTCCACACGGCTTGGCGTCGTTTTGTACTTTTCGGCGATGGCCGGATATAAGGTTTTCGTGATAGCGCCTAAAATTTCAATATTGTTATAAACGATCGTAATGGCTTCACGCAGGTACTGATATCCTTTAATATGCGCAGGCACACCAATTTCATGTATGATACTCGTTATGTTCGCATCTAAATTTTTCGTTTTCGGCAAAGGTACAACATTGGCTTTAAACGTAGAAGAAGAAGATGCGGTGAATGTCGGCTGATTCATGACAAGCTGGCGAATTCTGCTGGTCAGCACTTCCATATCGAAAGGTTTCAATATGTAATAAGCCGCACCGAGCTGAACCGCTTTTTGAGTAATGTTCTCTTGTCCGAATGCAGTAAGCATAATGATTTTAGGCTGTGGATTCAAATTCATCTCACGTAATTTTTCCAGAACACCAAGTCCGTCTAAATGCGGCATAATAATATCCAGAATTAATACATCTGGAACTTCCCTTTGCTGCTCCATGTAACGAAGCACTTCATTTCCATTATAGGCAACACCTACAACTTCCATATCGTCTTGCTCTCTGATGAATTCGGACAGTAAGTGTGTAAATTCTCTGTTGTCGTCGGCTAAAAGTACTTGAATTTTTTTCAACTTTTATAATCCTCCTTTAATCCCTTGCGACAGTATTTATATTTCTTATGATTGTATTTTCGACAAAACAAATAGATCTCCTTCTGTCGAAAATAAATTTTACTTTATTTTCTTGTAATAATCTTATATAATAAATATTTTGTTTTATGATTCAACATCTTTCGACAAATTCAATCTGCAGCAAACAAATAAAGCTAAAGGCTAGCTCGCCTTCAGCTTATCATTTATTTTGCCGTCGTCACGTTTCGTTAGTTGAATTCCGGAATCCTTTAACATCCATTCGATGAAACAACCATATCCCGAGGTGGGATCATTTACAAAAACATGGGTTACAGCTCCGATTAACTTGCCGTTCTGGATAATAGGGCTGCCGCTCATGCCTTGTACAATACCGCCAGTTTTCTCAAGCAGCCTTGGATCTGTTACTTTAATAACCATTCCTTTAGTTGCCGGCTCATCTTGCCTTGATACATGCATGATTTGTATATCAAATTTCTCAACTTTTTGTCCGCCTACAACGGTATAGATTTGTGCTGGGCCTTCATGAATTTCTTCGGCAAATGCAACAGGTATCGCTTCTTTGGAGAAACTATGTTCAGGTGCTTCCTTCATTTTCCCGAAAATGCCGAAGGACGTATTTTTTTCAATGGTTCCGATCACTTTGCTGTCTCTAAAAATTTCTGCGTTTTTTTCTCCTGGCTCACCATTACGACTCTTGGCGATTGAAGTTACTTTAGAATGCACGATTTGTCCATCTCCGACAGCGACAGGCGTTTGTGTATCCATGTCCGTTATAACATGCCCTAGTGCTCCATATACGCCTTGCTCAGGCGCATAGAAGGTAAGCGTCCCTACACCCGCTGCAGAATCGCGGATATAAAGGCCTAAACGGTATATCTTGTCCGAAACATCGTATGCTGGATTAAGTTCAACTTGTAGTTCTTGATTATTACGCTCAATGGTAAGCTGAATCGGTTTGCGCATTTCTCCTGATTTTGCAACTAATTCCGAAACTTTGGAAATATCATTTAAAGGCTTGCCATTCATTTGAACAATGAGATCTCCGACTTGTATTTTCGCTTCTTCACCAGGTGACAATTTATGATTGGGTCCAACAGTAACCAAATGATGGCCAACAACCAAAATACCTTTGGACTTTATCTTCACACCAATGGTTTGCCCGCCCGGGATTACTTTTAACTGAGGCACAACGCTGACTTTTAATGTTTTTAGAGGAATAGCACCGAATAATGACAATTTCATCTCGGTCTGGCCTTCATGATTTGTTTGCAGGGAGATGGGATTCTTTAAATTAACCTGTGACAAATGCTGAGCCGAACCGTTAACTTTTATGATATCGGGGTTTTTAACTGAGACTTGCGCAGCTACTGGTACGGCAAATGAAATTTGCTTATCCTGACCGCTGAACAAGCGAAGTTCATTGGGGAGAGATGCAAAAATTTGAAAAGGCGGGGAAGAGCTTAAGATACATACGAAGAAAACGAGCAGCACACCAATGAACTTCCTTTTCTGGTTTACTCCGTGCATGGACGTCACGCTCCTTCACTTCCTTCGGCCTGACGAATACTCGTCAATTGCGTACCTATAAGTTAACCCCCCGCCTCCTGTTTTATAACTGAATAAAGATGGCTTTCAACTCTTTCATCACCTAGATTTTTTACCGGCTGCCAGGGCAAGCATTTCCTCAGAATGCTGCTTCGAGGTCGCAGTAATCTGGCCGCCAATCATTCTAGCCAGTTCTTCTACACGCCCTTCTTGGCTTAAATCCGTTACATGCGTGAATGTTCTTTCCCCTTTGACTTCCTTATGAATGGAATAATGGGCATCCGCCATACTGGCCACTTGAGGAAGATGCGTGATGGAAAACACTTGGCATGATCGAGATAATTGGGACAGCTTCTCGGCAATTGCTTGCGCCGCCCGTCCGCTTACACCTGTATCCACTTCATCAAATACAAGGACCGGAATTTGATCAATTCGAGCAAAGATGGATTTCATCGCCAACATGATACGTGAAAGTTCTCCTCCCGAAGCGATTTTACTTAAGCCTCTAAGAGGCTCGCCTGGATTTGGTGACATCAGGAACTCAACACGGTCAATGCCTTCTGCTGTAAGCCTAAGCTGCTCACCATCGACAGTCACCCCGTTTGCAGCATCCTGCAGCCGCTCTAATTGTACATGGAACTGTGTGCGTTCCATATGAAGATCTCGCAATTCTGTTTCGATTTCTTTTGCCAGCCTTGAAGCGGCTTGCTGTCTTTGCTCGGACAACTGTATGGCAGCTTCAATTAGCTCCGCCTCAATATTTTTCAATTGACCTTGCAAAGCAACAATCGTTTCATCTTTATTTTCAATTGCTTGAAGTTCAGATTCAATTTGAGCAGCATAGGCGAGAATATCTGCAATTCGCTCACCATATTTCCTACGCAAGCCGAAAATGGCATCAAGACGCTGCTCAATCTGATGCAATCGCGTTGGATTAAATTCGATGTTATCTCTATAATCCCTAATTCCAAAAACGGCATCCTCAATTTGAAAAAATGCGCTTTCCATTTGTTCGACGATTGGCTGAATTGCCTCCTGGTCAAGTACAGCAATATCCTTCATTCGCTGCAGCGCTTTCCTTACACTATCCAAGCCTCGATTCCCTCCTGACAGCGCGTCATAAGCATCGGATGCATGCTGCATCAGTTTCTCGGCATTAGAAAGCTTTCTCCGTTCATCGTCAAGTGTTTCTTCTTCGCCTTCCTTAAGCTGCGCGGAGGCGATTTCATCAATCTGAAAACGGTATAAATCCAGCATTTGCAGCGATTGCTTACTCGTTTCCTGAATTTCTTTCAGCTCTTTGCGAATCGCGTTCCACTGGACAAACTTATCACGATAAGTTTTTTTAACTGAAGCAATCTGCTTGTCTCCATATAAATCAAGCCAATGGATATGTTGATCTACTTTCAGCAAAGATTGGTGTTCATGCTGTCCGTGAATGTTGACAAGCCATTCGCCCACTTCACGAAGCATCGTCAAATTAACCAACTGTCCGTTGATCCGACTTGCGCTTTTCCCGGCAGATGTGATCTCGCGTCTTATGATCAGTCCCTCTTGGGAAGAGGCCTCAATGCCCTGCTCTTGAAGCACACGCCAGACGGGATGTGTCTCTCCGACATCGAAGCTGGCCTCAATCTCTGCTTTCTCACTGCCGTATCGAACCAGTTCCGATGAACCCCTGCCTCCTGCAACCAAACTAAGCGCATCAATAATAATGGATTTCCCTGCGCCCGTCTCTCCTGTGAGCACATGAAAACCCGATTTAAAAATTAAATGAAGGGATTGAATAACCGCTAAATTGCGAATAGAAAGCTCGGTTAGCATAGAAACCTCCTAAATGTTGTGTGCTATAAAACAAATGCATCAAGATAATAAGCCCAGTATGGCTCCGACTACAGATTCACTTTGCGTTTTGGTTCTGCAAATAATTAGAATTGTATCGTCGCCGCCAATCGTCCCCAACACTTCACTCCACTCCAAGCTGTCAAGCAGCGAACAGATCGTATTGGCAGTGCCCGGCAGACATTTAAGCACAACTAAATTATCCGCATAATCAATGCTCACAAAGTGATCGCTAAGTGCGCGTTTCAGTCTCTGGTGCGGATTAAACCGCTGATCTGCAGGCATCGAATATTTATACCGCCCGTCATCAAGCGGAACTTTCATTAAATACATTTCCTTAATATCACGTGAAACTGTTGCTTGGGTAACATTAAAACCAGCTTTTTTCAGCGATTCAACTAATTCATCTTGCGTTTCAATTTCATGGTTGGTAATGATTTCACGGATTTTCACATGACGTTGACCTTTCATTTTACACCTCGATATGAAACGTTATCTTTTTTATTTTGTTCAATTGCATATCCACATAAAGTATACCCGCAGCTTCCGGATACATCAGATGGTAAGGAAGCAGCAAATCGCGAATGCTGCTGCCCGTCAAGTCTATCTTCTTATGCTCTCGTGCGACAATCGCTACATAAAACTCATCATTTTTACGAACAAAAAAATCAATAAATAAATTTCTGGTTATAGACTGTGTGTCATTCACTTTAATCTGCACGGGAATATGAACCTTCGCCGATACAATGTCAAAGCCTGCGCCTTCGAGCAGCTCCGTCGTTTCATCTTGAGGTATATCGCCGCCGAACGGTATCGGCATTGATTTTTTAGGAGGGTTATTCCACCACGAGCGGGCACTCGTCAGCAGCACGACCACGAGAACTGCAACGATCAGCAGCATGATGATTCCATCTTTGCTCTGCATGATCATTCACCTCGCCGTTATATTTCGCGGAAAAGAGGGGAAAATCCTTTTTTATGCACGAAAAAACCCATTTTATGAAATGAGCTTTTTGTTAGGATTGAAGCTGTTTGGAAGCTTGTACGATTTCTTTAATCAGGTCATCCAAGTTAACGGACACTATTTCTTCATCTTGCTCGGATACGGTTAAATGCGCCAGAAATTCGATATTGCCTTCGCCTCCGGTAATCGGAGAATAGGTAAGTCCTTTGAGCTTGAAACCTGCTCCGGCAGCAAAATTAATGATTTCTTGCAGCACTTCTTGATGAACCGCGGAATCTCGAATAACGCCGGACTTGCCTACTTTTTCACGACCGGCTTCAAACTGAGGTTTAATTAAAGCGACAACTTCACCCTCAATACCCATAATCGTCTTTAACGGCGGCAAAATAATTTTCAATGAGATAAAAGAAACGTCTATGGTGACAAAAGTCGGCTTAGGACCTTGCAAATCCTCTGGTTTTAAAAACCGGAAATTGGTTCGCTCCATCACATGAACGCGCTCATCGCTGCGAATGGACCAGTCCAGTTGATTGTAACCAACATCAATCGCATAGACATAAACCGCTCCATGCTGAAGCGCACAGTCCGTAAAACCTCCAGTAGAAGCGCCAATATCAATCATTGCTGCGCCAGTCACATCTATGCCGAAATAGCGCAGCGCTTTTTCAAGCTTAAGACCGCCTCGTGAAACATAAGGATGCAGCGCACCTTTCACTTTAATGGCAGCGCTTTTGCTTATTTTCGTACCAGCCTTATCAATCCGCTCTTCATCCGCCAAAACAAGGCCAGCCATAATGGCGGCCTTGGCTTTCTCCCTGCTGTCGAAATATCCTTGCTCTACAAGCAAAACATCCAGTCGTTCTTTATCTGTAGACATGCCTTAAGTCTCCTAAATTTGTTTGGATGGTATCGGCAGCATCGCTTGTACAGCCGCAATGAGCCGCTCAACTGTCAAACCGGTTTCTTTAAGCTGTTCTTTAATGGATCCATGCTCTACAAAATAATCAGGAACCCCTATATTGCGAACTTTTAAGCCGTAGATGTTATGCTCCGCATAAAATTCTAATACACCGCTGCCAAATCCGCCAAGCTGCGCGCCTTCTTCCATGGTGAGGATCGGCGAACCTTCTTGCGCCAAACGAAGCAGCATCGCGTCATCCATTGGTTTAATAAAACGAGCATTTACAACACGTAAATGGATATTCTCCAGCGCCAGCGCTTCAGCAGCTTCCAACGCAATTTGCACCATTGGACCGACTGCGAGCACCGTGGCTGATTTACCCTCGCGCAAAGTTTCCCATGTTCCAATTGGGAGTGCGTGCAAATCCGGATCCAGTTCTACGCCAAGGCCGGCAATCCGCGGATAACGTACCGCGATTGGTCCGCAATCATAATCAATTGCTGTTTTCATCATCTGGCGAAGCTCATTTTCGTCTTTCGGCATCATCAGCACCATGTTGGGTAAACTACGCAAAAAGGCTATATCAAAAACCCCATGATGTGTTTCCCCGTCTGGCCCAACAAACCCAGCACGATCTATGGCAAACGTAACATTCAGATTAGGACGACAAATGTCATGAACAATCTGATCGTAAGCACGCTGCATAAAAGTAGAATAAACGGCAAATACAGGCTTCATGCCTTCGGAAGCCATACCCGCGCACATCGTAGCCGCATGCTGTTCAGCAATCCCTACATCAATCATCCGGCCGGGAAATGCTTTAGCAAACTTAAGCAGCCCCGAACCGCCAGGCATAGCTGGCGTTACAGCTACGATCCGATCGTCCTTATTCGCCAGTTCCATTAGAACGTTGCCGAATACCTCCGTATACATTGGAGGACCTTCAGACTTTACAACTTGTCCCAGTTCAATCTTATAAGGAGAAACGCCGTGCCAAGTATGCGAATCAGCTTCCGCAGGCGAATAGCCTTTTCCTTTGGTCGTAACCACATGGACGAGAACAGGTCCCTGCACTTTTTCAGCCTGCTTAAGCGTATCCAATAATCGGGGTAAATTGTGACCGTCTACAGGACCCATATATGTAAATCCGAATTCCTCGAACAGCACACCGGATACGACCAGATATTTCAAGCTGTCTTTCACTTTCTCAGCTGTTTTGGCTAATGTACCGCCGATGGTCGGTATTTTTTTGAGGAAATGCTCCACTTCTTCCTTAGCTTTCTTATAATGGCGGTCAGAGCGAATTTTACTTAAATAATTATGAATCGCGCCTACATTAGGCGCAATAGACATTTCATTGTCATTAAGTATGACGATCAGGTTCTTCTTCTCATGACCGATATGGTTCATGGCTTCGAGCGCCATACCGCCTGTCATAGAACCGTCGCCAATAATGGCAACGACTTTATAATTTTCACCCTTTAGATCGCGCGCCGCAGCCATACCCATGGCAGCCGAAAGTGAAGTCGAGCTGTGCCCGGCTTCCCATACGTCATGCTCGCTTTCCGATCGTTTAACGAAACCGCATAGGCCTTTATATTTTCTTAATGTATCGAATTTATCCATTCGGCCAGTTAGCATTTTGTGCACATAAGACTGATGGCCGACATCAAAAATAAACTTATCTTTCGGGCTGTCGAACAAATAATGGAGCGCAAGCGTTAATTCGACGACGCCCAAGTTCGGCGCGAGGTGACCTCCTGTAGCAGACAATTTCTGAATCAGAAACTGCCGGATTTCCGAAGCTAAAGTTTCCAGATTAGGAATCGAAAGGTGCTTCAAATCCGCGGGCTGATTGATGTTCTCTAGCAGCACGTTTGTTTCCTCGCTTTCCGGTTTGGGCTTTAAGCCTTTTCATGGTAAAAATACGAATGCCGAACCTGCGTTCAAGCAGATAAAAGCTTTTGCCAATCATCAGCACAATATTTGTAGCGTAATGAAGAGCGAATGATTTACCAAGCGCTTTTCCGCCAACGGTCATAGCCGAGACTAGCGCCGTAAACACTACGCTGACTGCAGTTCGCATAAATTCTATATCCTGAAACGGCAGCAGCACTTTAAGAATGACAATAGCGCAGGCCGATCCGCTGATAATACTCGTCATATCACCGATCACATCGTTGCATATGTTGGAAAAACGGTCGGCATGGCGAACAATATAAATCGCCTGCTTCGCTCCTCTAACTCTTTCAGATGCCATGGCGTGAAAAGGCTTTTCATTGGCAGCAGCTGCTGCTAAGCCTAAGATATCAAAGAAAATTCCCGTGCACACCAGAAGCAATACGATAACCATTCCTATAGCCCATGAGAAACCTTCCAACAAGGCAGTAGACGTTACCGTAAACAAACAAGCAAGCGCAAACGTAATAATTGAAATAAAAATACTCCATCTCATGGAGTGCTTAATTGAAAATTTCAATAAAGTCATCCTTTAAAATAGAATAGGAGTGGCAGCTTCTTGAGTAAACGCTGTGGCTTAGGTCCAGTAGGTTTTCCCAATCGAAACACCTCCCTGTCGCCAGGAGGGCGGTTTCCCTTTACGCTCGACTTGGCGTCGTTGCCGTGCGCCAGACTGAATTACCACTTAGTCCACACTATAATCCCCAAGAAGCCTCAAACTAATGAACAGTCTAGGAGTTTTCCTCAAGCAGTCCTTAAACCATCTCTTAGCCTCTTTTGCAAGCCAGATTTCATACAGCAACCGGCGCCGCCTTCTTTGGCCAAAGAAAAGGGCTCCTACCATCTGCAATCCCCGCTGAACTCACTCAAGGCAGGCTACGCTGCACACAAGCCGTATGCTGCCTCTTCAGGGGAAGCCCTTCATTTCAAAAGGCAACCCTCTGGCGAAGCTAGCTAGACTCGTAACTTGCAGGTTCATACCCTAAGCCGTAACGTCTCGCACGAGGACGATGACACCACGCACTTAGGCCTCCGCGGAAAGAGGGTCAACGCCCGCATGCCATTGCAGATCGCCCTCTAACCTTAACTCCCAGCATAAGCCCCCAACTGGGCGTTAGAGGCCAACACCAGGAACTTCATCGATGTGCCCTTTGGCGAATTTTTAGGCCCGCCCTCAGAGGTGGTAGACTGACTAGAATACTGCGCCACTCTTTAGGAACGTCAGCATATCTGCGCTCCAGATATCCATTGATTATGCAAGTCATTATAACATAATTCGAGTTTTCGTTCTAATATTGACTATGATTCTCTTCCAATGAGGAAATCAGCCAGTTCCAGCAAACGCTGCGGATTAGGAAAATTCGCGGCAAGGATGGCGTTCTTAGCTTCTTCCGTCAGCTCGCGAACCCGCTGCTTAGATGCTTCAATTCCGATAAAAAACGGATATGTGACTTTCTGCTGCTTCTCATCACTGCGCAGCGGTTTGCCTAATTTATGCTCATCGCCTATCAAATCAAGAATATCGTCTTGGATCTGAAAAGCTAATCCAATGCGATGACCGAATTGGCTAAGCGCTTCAAGATGATATTCATTCGCACCAGCGATATGTGCACCGGCACGAACAGAAAAGGCGATCAAATCGCTCGTTTTATGCGTATGAATGTAGGTCAGCTCTTCCAAGCGGGTGATCCCTTGCTCTCCAAGCATATCTGCTGCTTGTCCGCCAACCATGCCGCTCACGCCCGCAAATCGAGACAGCTCCTCAACGATGGACAGCACACGTTCAGGAGATACATGATGGAGGCGAGACACCTGTATAATACTGAAAAAAGCGTGTGTCAGCAATCCGTCACCAGCCAATATCGCCATCGCATCGCCGAAAACTTTATGGTTAGTCAGTTTACCTCGCCGAAAGTCATCATTATCCATTTGCGGTAAATCATCATGGATGAGGGAATACGTATGAATCATTTCGATCGCGCAAGCGACAGGCATAGCCTTCTCAGGCTCCCCATTCAAAGCCTCGGCTGCGGCTAGCACAAACACAGGACGTATGCGTTTGCCGCCAGCCATAAGCGAATAGTTCATGGATTCCCGCAGCTTCTGCGGTATATCCCAAGTAGCAGGCAGCGCGAATTCCAGCGCCTTCTCCACTTCCGCCGCACGCATTGCTATGTATTGTTGAATGCTTGTGTCTTTAGCGATTGGCTGAAGCTTCGTCATTCTGCATCTCCTTGTTCGTCAAGCGCTCGAAATGGTTTTTTGATTAGCCCGTTTTCGCTTTCTACCAGCATTTCGATTTTCTTTTCGGCTTGCTCCAACTTCTGTCCGCAAAGGTGCGACAGCTTCATGCCTTCCTGATAAAGTTCAATTGCTTGTTCGAGAGGCACGTCACCGCTTTCCAGCTTGGCCACAATGCCTTCCAGCATTTCCATAGCCGCTTCGAAACTAAGTTCCGCTTTGTCCTTTGTCATGTTCCCTCTCCTCCATCGACCAGACATGGCACGTCAAGCGCCCGTCCGTCATTTGTACTTTAACGACATCACCCAGCTGCACATGGCTAACTGAGCTTACCAACTTCTCTTCACGCTCGTCATAGACGAGGCTGTAGCCTCGGCGCATCACATGCAGCGGTGAGACTGCATCGAGATGCCGCAGCTGCGACATCCAAGTTTGGCGCTTAGCATTGTAAGCGCTTAGCGCTGAAGTGCGGATCCGATGCGCATAAGCATCAATGCGCTGCTTCGCCAGCTGAAGCTGCTCGCTTGGGCTGTGCGCCCGCAATGCGCTTTCAGCGCGGCGCTGGCGGTCATTGCTGTGCGCCAGCTTTCGGCGCGCGCGGAACTGCAGCTGCTCCCGCAGCCGATCTAGCCGATCGGCAGGCTGCGTGAGCAGCTGTCTGCGCGGGTTCACCAGATAGGGTGAACGGCGCAGTTCCTGCAGCAGCTGCGTTTTGTGCTGCAGCAGGCTTCTGAGGCTGCCTCGCAGCCTCATGGAGAGCCCCGCCATCTGCTGCTTCAGCTCAATCATGCTGGGGACGGCCAACTCTGCCGCGGCCGTTGGTGTTGCTGCTCGGAGATCCGCAATGAAATCTGCAATCGTAAAGTCAGTTTCGTGACCGACCGCAGAAATAATCGGAATGATCGAGGCAGCCATTGCCCTCGCTACGGATTCTTCATTGAATGCCCACAACTCCTCCAAGGAGCCGCCGCCGCGTCCAACAATTAATACGTCCACCTCTGCCATATGGTTCATATCTGCTATGGCTTTGACTATAGAAGGAGCTGCTTGCTTACCCTGAACCAGAACAGGATACAACAGGATAGTCGTATACGGAAAACGTCGTTGCAGCGTGGTTACAATATCGCGGACAGCGGCGCCGGTTGGAGAAGTAATAACGCCAATTGCACGCGGCATGACGGGAATCGGCTTCTTCCGAGAGGGCGAGAATAGTCCTTCGCCTTCAAGCTTTTTCTTTAGCTGCTCAAAAGCTAAATACAGCGAGCCAATACCATCAGGTTGCATTTGCGTGATATAAAATTGATACTGACCATCGCGCTCATAAACAGAAATACTGCCCCTGGCCAGCACGTTCGTGCCTTCACGCGGCAGGAAGGGCAGCCGCTGGTTGTAAGAAGCAAACATAATACTCTTCAACCGACTGTCCTTATCTTTCAATGTAAAGTACATATGGCCGCTGGAATGATGCGTGAAATTGGAAATCTCACCGCGCACCCATACATCTTGGAGGCCATTGTCGCCTTCGAGCCGCATTTTTATGTATTTATTCAAATCTTTTATCGATAAAATGTGGCGTTCACTCATAGGAATTACTCATTCGCTGCCATTTGAGATAAATGGCGCGCGGCCTCAACTGTATTTTTGAGCAGCATCGTAATCGTCATAGGCCCTACACATCCAGGTACTGGCGAAATTAGCGAAGCTACTTCCTTCACGCCTTCAAAATCAACATCACCGCACAGTTTGCCTTCCGCATTACGATTCATGCCAACATCCATGACGATCGCTCCCGGTTTGACATGTTCTGCGCGTATCAAATCAGCCTTACCAACAGCTACTACGAGAATATCCGCCTGACGCGTAATTTCCCCCATATCCGGCGTGCGGGAGTGACAGACGGTAACCGTGGCATGTTCCCGGAGCAGCAGCATGGCCATTGGTTTGCCCACAATGTTGCTGCGGCCTACCACCACAGCATGTTTGCCTGCCATACTTACACCGATTCTTTTCAGCACCTCAATTACTCCTGCAGGCGTACATGGCAGCAAGCCAGGCTTGCCGATCATTAGCTTTCCAACGTTCATTGGGTGGAAACAATCTACATCTTTTCCCGGTGAAATCTCTTCTACGACAGCTTCTTCATCAATATGTTTGGGTGGAGGAGATTGAACGAGAATCCCGTGAATTCGTGCATTATTGTTTAAACTGCGCACAAGTGCAATGAGTTCGACTTGCGATGTGCTTGCTGGCAGACGATGCACTTCGGAATAGATGCCAACGGCATGGCAGGCTTTCTCTTTACTGTTTACATAAACATGGGACGCAGGATCGTCTCCAACGATTACGACTGCAAGACCAGGCTGAATACCTGCGGCACTTAATTCTGCGACCTCATGCTTAATTTCTTCACGAATGGAACTTACAATTTCTTTTCCGTTGATAACCGTATTTGGCATAGCCTTCTCCCCCACTTTTTATGCGCTGTTATGCTTTTAGGCTGTCTATCTCTTTGATCATCTTACCTAGAACACCATTGACGAACTTGCCCGATTCCTCGGTTCCGAAATGCTTTGCGAGTTCAATAGCTTCATTAACAACAACTTTTGGCGGCACATCGTTGCGAAAAAGCATTTCATAAGCGGCTAGACGCATCACTTCACGATCAATTCGCGATAAACGATCCATTTGCCAGCCTTTTAAGTATACTTCCAGTATGTCATCGATTTTGATTTTGTTCGTAATCGTTCCCTCAACTAAATCATGAATGTAAGAAGAATTTTGGCCATCCTCGCGCATGTCGAGTCCCGCTTCATTATCATTCTCGGCTTCATGCATGGCGGTTGTAATCGCATCGCCCACGGAAACTTCGTTCATTTCAATTTGATACAAGCTCTGCAGCGCAATTTCTCTAGCTACCCGGCGTTTCATGAATATGTATCCTCCCAAAAAGCTTCCCTTGCGAAAAGCCTGCTTCTTAATTTGCTTTTTATTTAAATCCTTTTTTTGTTTGTAATTTAAAATGGATAAAAAGAAGCGTAGTGTAGAGAATTATTTATGTCGTAGAGTCGAAAGTTTGCTGTGCAAGCTCACATCGAAAGCATACGCTCGTGCTGCCTTTGAAAATGTGTTCCTACCTTAAACTCTAATTAAAGGAACCCATTTTCAAGAGCAGCCGAAGGCATAAATAGTTACTCGAAGCTTAGCGACTTGTTGTAATATCATTTTCACTTACAAACAAAAAAATCCAAGGAAGAACCCAGGATTTTTCAACGGAACATTCTCCATTTTTGCCAAATATACTGCCAAATCTCCTGAAATGAAAAAAATTCTTCCTTCTTGTCGATTTTACTCCCGATCCAATAACCGACTGTGACAATAAAGCCGAAGATCAGCATGTCCCAAAATCCAAAAAATAAATAGACAATGCCTAGCAATAAGCTGGCTGCGACGCCAACTGTCTTGCCTCTATGCTCCTCCCACAATAAATCCCACATTGGAGCATCCTCCTAAAAGTTTTGTGAAGTGATGCTTTTTATGTCTAAGTTAATAACTATTCTACTCTGCTCTTAAAGGTTGGAGCGGTCTGAATAATATTAACAACGAATACCGAAACATCGGCAACAGGGACTCCTGTTACTTCTTCTACATGAACCTTAACCGCATTTTGCATCTCTTCCGTCATCTCCGGAATTGATCTGTCACCGTCAATTGTGGTACGCAGCGCAATGTGCAGACCTGCTTCATTGACTTTAATTCTTGCACGCAAATCTTTAATCCCTTTCACACGGCCTGCTGCCTTCAGCGATAGATTTTCGACCGTTTCAAGTGATATGCATATTTCCCCGTGCTCTGTCCGCATATCAATAAACGAAGCTTGTGCGCGGCTTCTTCTTAAAGAAACATATAAAAAGCGAATAGAAATTAAAATCAATAGAACGCTGATTCCAATAACGGAATAAGCAAGTGAATTGTTATTCCAAACACTTTCGATATATTTGTTAGATTGCTCCACAGGAATCAAGCTGAAGACAGCGAGCAAGATCGTTGCAGCGGCAATAAGCACAAATAGACTGTAAATAAAGAGCAGGAATCGATCCAATATTTTAACCACTTCAGCTTGTCTCCTTTCATAATTAGAGGAAACCCCCTCGTAGTAGATAGGGGGTTATTGTAATCAAACAGCCTATTATTTAACTCGGTTCGTAGTTGGATCTTCAACTTCCAGCTTTTCATTCTTGAATTGCACATCGTGAATATGTACATTCACTTCCACAACTTGCAGTCCGGTCATGGATTCGATCGCGTTCTTGACATTCTGCTGAATATCTGTCGCAACTTCAGGAATGCGGTATCCGTACTCAATCACAATGGATACATCTATCGCCGCTTGTTTCTGACCCACTTCCACTTTAACGCCTTTCGACAAGTTCTTACGTCCGAGCAGTTCAGTAATGCCGTTCACAAAGCCACCGCTCATTCCTGCTACCCCATCCACTTCGATGGCTGCAAGTCCGGCGATCACTTCGATCACTTCGGGTGCTATCTGGATGCTGCCCATTTCTGTTTTAACATAATCAGGCACGATGGTACTCATACTATGAACACCTCCTCCTAATAGCCATCCATTGGATTAGCCATGATACTTAAATACTATACCATTTCAGAAATATTATGACAAATAAACACTAGGAATTCGGGTTGTTTACGTCATGTTCTTCCAGAAATTTAATGTCAAAACTGCCATCAATAAATTTATTGTGTTGAAGCAATTTCAAGTGAAACGGAATCGTTGTATGAATGCCTTCAACGGCAAATTCACTGAGCGCTCTGCGCATACGGGAAATCGCTTCTTCTCTCGTTGCACCCCATACGATCAATTTGGCGATCATGGAATCATAATGGGGGGGAATCGTATAACCTTGATAAGCTGCGCTGTCCACGCGAACACCTAATCCGCCCGGCGGCAAATAAAATTGAATTTGACCTGGCGAAGGCATAAAGTTACGTTCTGGATCTTCAGCGTTGATGCGGCATTCGATCGACCATCCGTTGATTTTCACATCTTCTTGCGAAAAGGAAAGAGGCTCTCCTTCCGCAACACGAATCATCTCTTTAATAATATCAATATTCGTGATCATCTCAGTTACCGGATGCTCAACTTGAATGCGCGTGTTCATTTCCATGAAATAAAAGTTACCGTCTGTTCCAAGCAAGAACTCTAATGTGCCTGCGCCCGAATAGTTGACCGCTTGCGCTGCGCGAACAGCTGCTTCACCCATTGCATTACGTGTTTCCGGTGTTAAGATTGGACAAGGTGCTTCCTCTACAAGCTTCTGGCGTCTGCGCTGCACGGAGCAATCACGTTCTCCAAGATGGACTACTTGGCCATGTTTATCTGCTAAAATCTGTATTTCCACATGCTTCATACCGGTTAAATATTTCTCTAAATACACGCCGGCATTGCCAAAAGCGTTCTGGGCTTCCTGCTGGGCAGCAGTTATGCCATGAATTAATTGCTCTTCATTCTCGGCGATTCGAATGCCTTTGCCCCCGCCGCCAGCTGTTGCTTTAATAATAACGGGATAGCCGATTTCACGTCCAATGCGCAAAGCTTCATCCAAATCCTCAACGATGCCGTCGGAGCCTGGAATGACCGGAACGTTGGCATCCCTCATGGTTTGCTTCGCCATTGATTTATCTCCCATGCGGTTAATTGCATCTGGAGAAGGACCAATAAACGTAATGTTGCAAGATTGACAGATTTCAGCGAAATCAGCGTTCTCTGCTAGAAAGCCGTATCCCGGATGAATCGCGTCTGATTCTGTTAATGTAGCAACACTCATTATATTCGTAAAATTCAAATAGCTGTCTTTTGATAATGTTGGTCCTATACAATAAGCTTCATCAGCCATTCGCACATGCAGTGCATCGCGGTCTGCCTCAGAATATACGGCCACTGTATAGATTCCAAGCTCACGGCATGCCCGAATAATGCGTACAGCAATTTCTCCGCGATTGGCAATCAATATTTTATGAAACTTCATTTTATTCCCTCCAGGCTACTCCTGCTTAACTAAAAATAGGGGTTGTCCATACTCAACCAACTGCCCGTTCTCAACAAGAACTTCGACAATTTCACCCTTAATCTCAGCTTCGATTTCATTCATCAGCTTCATCGCCTCAACAATACAAACAACCGTTTTATCCCCTACTTTGGAGCCCGCAGAGACGAAAGGCGCTGCATCCGGTGAAGACGCATGATAGAAAGTGCCAACCATTGGAGATACAATGCGGTGCAAATTAGCTTGATCTGGTTTGGCAGTTACGCCAGCAGAAGGGGCTTCCGAAGCAGGAACGTATGCAGCTGTAACAGGTAATCCTGCAGGTGCAACTTGCGTATAACTATGTACGGCTGGTGATGAAACAAATACAGACTCGGTTTTATTAGGTTTACGAATGAGCAGGCGCGTACCTTCATTCTCGATTTCAACTTCTTGCAGGGATGATTGATCGACAAGCTTTATTAGTTCCTTAATCTCGCTTAATTTGAACATTCCAGTCACTCCTTCAAAGTCTATGACGTTAGTATTATAACCATAAATATAACAAATGGAAAGAGCCCGTTTTTAATCGGGCTCTTTGTATACGAAGCGTATAGACTTCTTAATCCTTAGTTACAGCGATTAAGGCACATACTGAATTTGAATTTTTTCAGGGCCTACATCCAATCCTTTGATAACCAAATCCATAATCGAGACTGCTTCGCTTTTTTGCAGTTTAGCCGATTGCACAACAACTTTGAATTTTCCTGATTCCTGCAAAATGATCGCATTGCTGTATGTTTTACCGAGTTCATTCTCTATATTATCTACTTTATCCGTCATTTCTTGGATTGCGCGAATGGCGTCATTTGCTTTGGCAATCTCGTCAGATGACTTTTTAGCGTCTCCCGAAATCGCCAACCATTTTTCGGTTTCTTTGGCAAGCGCCTCTGTCTGTTTCAATGCCAGTCCGCTAAAGTAATCGTTAGTTGTTTGCGCACCCGCCTGAACCTGCCCAATGATCTTAGCATCCGTTGTTGCCGCTTTGGATGGATCTTCTTTAGCTGAAGTTGTGCTTTTATTGTCAACAGCTTTGGGATCCGTTGCAGTTCCAGTCGCTTTAGTATCTGTTTTGCCAGACGTAGTTTTATTTGCGCTGCTTGTGTTTCCGCTTGTGTTTCCACTTGTGCTCCCGTTTGATACTGTTCCTTGATCAACAACCGTTTGAGGCTGATCTGTCTGACTCATGTCAATACTTATTCCTTGCGTAGAAGCTGCTGTGGAATCATTGGTTGCTGCGGGTTTGTTTTGTTGGTTTACGTCGCCTGTAAATAAATAATAAGCTGATAAAATCACCATCAAGCTGAGCATCGATACGAGCCAAATTGTTTGTCTTTTGGAATTCATGTTAAGTTCCTCCTTGAAATTAGTGAATTTTTATTGCTGTTTGCGCGGAAGTACGGAGATGCGAATGGCCGAAACATCCAGTCCGCGCTCAACGGCTTCGGTTATCATTTTTTTAAGCGTTAAATTTTCTGCACCTTTCGCTACGACCACAACCCCTCTCACTTTCGGTTTGATCGTTTTAAGCACCAGCGGTTGTTGATTGCCGGACGATACTTGATATAAGACCACATCTCCGCTGCGATTCACTTCTGTAATATTGCGGGTCGCGCCATTGTTATCTCGTTCATTGGTTTGTTGTTGGGAATCCTTATAGTTCTTGTCAACGCTTAATTCTTCAGTTGATTCAATCGTGACAAGCACGTCAACATCGCCGACCCCGACAATATTTTGCAAAATTTCCTTTAGTCTCGTTTCATATATATGTTCAATATCATCGATAATAGAGGTTTCTTTACTTGAAGTGAATGCTGCTTGACTGCCAGATTGCGGAGACGGAGAAGCTCGACTGGCGGATATCGGATCCACCTGTTTTACCGTTAGAAACCCATTAATCACCATGACCGCAGCACCGAGCAGCGCTATAAGCACAATCCAATAAAAAGTGCGCACTCGCTTTGTTCCTTTCGCACCGCTGCCAAACTGGCGTTCAAAGAATTCCGACAGCTTACCCATGTTCCTCACCTCGCTTCCTTATTGACTCTGAAGCTTACTTTTGCTAAAACTTAGTCTTTAATCCAGTTACTTGCACATCGATTCGCCCCGGCTCTACAAGCCAAACGCGTTGAAGCATATTTTCTATGTTCCGGATATGCCCCTTGAGATCTGCGTTGTCCGTTGTTGCAGGCTGATCTTGAACCTGACTTTCCTTCTTAGCACTAACGCTGCCGTCAGACAATTTCATATTGCTTTCAAGATCAATTTGTACAGGTACAACGGGCACCACATTCATTTGTTTGGTTTGAACGCCTTGTTTCTTGTTTGATCCTGCCTTATCCGAACCAGAATGATCTATCGCATGAAGGGCTATCCTCACGTTACTAATAAAAGGATTCCCGTTATGATCGAAGTCCGTCTGTACTTGAATGTTGTCAACAGCTATCTGTCCATCCCGCTCCACATCCCGCTTCATTCCTTCACCAAGCTGCTGCTCAACGAGGTTCTTCGCTTGCGTTCGCTGCTCCTGCTGCATGCGGTCGGCATTCTGCTGGATCTCTTGCAAGGAAGCCATTGCTCTTTCTGTTCCAGGCTGCTGCTTGGCCTCCGCAGCGGCGATTAGCCGGTCCGGATTCCAATCCTTATTAAACAGTTCGAAAACAGGTGTTATTAAAGTTAATAAGATAAACAGACTGAGTACAGTTTTCACATAGCGCTGCATTTTCTGGCTTGGAAGCAACAGATCCGCAAATGCAGCCAACAATATAATCAAAATGATTGATTTTAACCATCCACTCAACCATTCCACACCGCACTCACCCCTTGTACACAGCGACTTGCTAACTGCTTAGAAAACTGCAATACCTATACTCGCATGTGCTTATCGCATCATCACCGACAAGTTGCCGGCTGTGATCATGATGGTGATTGCCAGGAAGAACATCAGTGCTACTGCCGCTAAAGCCGCGAACACGTAAATCATGTTCTTACCAATCATCTGCAAGCAAGCGATCATCGGATTATCGCCAAGCGGCTGCATAATAGCTGCGGATAAGTTGTAAATCAAAGCAAGTGTCAATATCTTAATTGCAGGAAAAGCGCAGAGCAGGATGAGAATGGCTACGCCCATTAAGCCGATGGCGTTTTTGACGAGCAGCGAAGCTCCGATTACAGTCTCTGTCGCGTCCGAAAATAAACGGCCTACCACGGGTACAAAGTTGCCGGAAATATATTTAGCTGTTCGGATGGTTAAGCCGTCAGCAACAGCTCCCGTGCTGCCTCTAACCGTGATAACGGCTAGAAATACGGTCACAAACACGCCGAGCAGTCCAATGCTGACATTACGCAGCAAATTAGCCAATTGTGTGACTTTGTACTTATCTGTAATGGCGCTCACGATATGAAGCACTGTGGAGAAAAACAAAAGCGGAAACACGAACACGTAGATGGCGGTACCCACTGTGTGGATCATGAATACGATCAGCGGATGCAGGATCGCCACCGAAGTTATATTACCCATCGAAGCAAGCAGTGTCAGCAGCATAGGAACTACAGCTATCATGAAGTCAATCATCGTAGTGATAGCTGATTTGGCATAGCCTATGGCAATACTAAACGAATTGATGGCTATTATGATCAGCACGAGATAAGAGATAATAAAAGCTACTTTGCTGACGGTGTTTTTCTCGAAAGAGCTTTGCAGTGTTTCCAAAATCATGCTGAAAACGGTCAAAATGACGATGGAGCCGAGCAGCTTTCCATTGATAATCAGTTCATGAAAGAAATATCGAAGAAGTCCTTTCAACACGTTATTCAGACTAAATCCTTTGCCGTAGGAAAGTGCCTCAACAAAGCTTGGCGCCTTGCTTTCTGGAAAATATCCGCCATAATCCTTCATGAGCTTTGTCCAATACTGCTCCACCACATCCGTGTTCAGCTTCTCTGCTTGCTGTTGTATAGCGCTGTCCATAGGCTGCTGCTTCGGTTCTACGGCATGAGCATTCATGGGGAGAAATAATGCGATTAGCATCCAAAAGGTTAGCAGAAGCTTAGGTAGTTTCATGCTACATGCTTGCAAGCGCGGCATCTGTTTCAACTCCTTCACGCTGGCAGCAGCTTAATGACTGTTTCAATAATGACCGTAATGATCGGGATAGCCATGACCATAATAAGAATTTTGCCTGCAAGCTCGATTTTGGATGCAATCGACTCTTGGCCGGCGTCTCGAACGATTTGCGCCCCAAATTCGGCTATATAAGCGATCCCGATTATTTTTAAGATCGTTTTGAGGAATATCATATTTACGCCGGATTTAGTTGCCAAATCTTCCAATACACGAATAATGCTGTCGATTTTATCAATTAGAAAAAGAAAGATGATAATGCCGGTAAACGCAGATATCAAAAATGCGAACATTGGCTTCTGTTCTTTAATTATCAGCGTAACGACCGTTGCAATGAACGCTAGTCCGACGATTTGTATGATTTCCAAGCGTTTCACCTACTGGAACAAAAAGATCGTCTTGATTTGCCTAAATAATATATCGAGCTTGCTTACAACCATTAACAAAACAACCACAAATCCAATCAGCGTCGCCCAATGCGCCATTTCTTCTTTACCCATCTGTTTCAGTACCGTGTGAATCATTGCCACAATGATGCCGACGCCGGCAATCTGGAAAATGGCTGTTACATCGATTTCCATTCGAGGCACCTCTCTTAGTAAAGCAAAATCGCGATTAAGGCTCCCGCTAACACACCGAGGCTCCTCCACATCTTCTCGTAACGACGCTGTTCATCACGTGCGAGATCCTCCTCGGTTTGCAACTGACTTGCCGCGAGTCGTAAATGCTTTACTTGATCTATGCGGTCGCTAAGTCCAAGCGTAAACCCAAGCTGACGCAATGTTTCCAGCTCCCCATTCTTCATGGAAGATCGTTTCCAGCTTTCCTCCACCGCTTTTTGCCAAATCTCATTGGTAGAATGAGCCGTCTGCCCGGTAAGCTCCTGAGCGGCTTTACGGAACAAGCCTGCAATAGGCTCAGGACATTGCAGACTAATCCGACGTAATGCATCAGGAAGCGGCGTCATGCCGTACATAATTTCTGTTTCCAATCGCTGCAGAGCTCCGATAATTAATCTAATTTGTTTAGGGCGTTTGGCTAAATGCATAGCTTGCATGAAACCAAAGCTTGTTCCAGCGCTAACGATTAACACTGCCCCAATCAGCTTCAACATGACGATCGGCCTCTTTTCGCCGTATGAATTTCAGTCCAAGGTTGATGTCCGCTTCCGCTATAAATCTGAAAGGAGGGCACATTGCCTCGGCGCGGCGATAAAATGACGTACCTCTCAAACAAGCTGCCCTCCATCATGCTTTGAAGCACAGGCCTGCTGCGAACATCTTCCAGATCTGCCCCATGTGCCGTGGCAATGACAGCAATACCGGCATGAAGCGCCTCACGTATCGCAGCAGCATCTTCAACTCGTCCGATTTCATCTACAGCCATGACCTCCGGAGACATCGAGCGGATCATCATCATCATGCCTTCTGCCTTCGGACAAGCATCGAGTACATCGGTGCGCGGACCAAGATCGAACCTCGGAACGCCATGCATACAAGCGGCAATCTCAGAACGTTCATCCACAACGCCGATTTTCCAGCTGGCAATCAGTCGATCTGGCTTGCCGCGTTCTGTGCCTTCACCGCAGGATAACTGTCGGATAATGTCCCGAAGCAGCGTCGTTTTGCCTGCCTGCGGAGGTGACACGATGAGCGTGCTTGCCACCCGTCCGTCCTCCCTAATCAGATAAGGTAGCACCCGCTGCGCAGCTCCGCGTACCTCTCTTGCGATACGCACGTTAAACGAACTGACGTCGCGAATACTTTTGACCTTGCCGTCCTCAAGAACGGTTCGACCAGATAAGCCCACCCTATGTCCGCCTTGAATCGTGATATATCCTCTGCGAAGCTCTTCCTCAAAGGAGTACAAAGAATGATGGGTTAGAAATTCTAATAAGTTCCCGCAATCTGCTCTTGTTGGCAAATAGGCTTTACGCGGATCCATCGTTAGCGTACCGTCTGCGCTTAAAAAACGATGCTCACCATCATAGATGATTTCAAGCGGACGGTCTTCACGGATACGAATTTCTTCCAAAAGGGCTTGTACGGTCGAAGGTAATGTTCCTATGAGAGTTTTAAGAGAGTTAGGGAAATGAGAGAGAATAGACTCAAGCACAATCACACCCCCAAGTTGTCCCGTCCTACCACCATATGTATGCGCGCTTGGACAAATTATGCTAGGCAGAGCAAAAACTCAATTCGAAAACATAAGCCTACTTTTTAAGAATTCCTATGAAAATAAAGGAGACCCCGAGTAAAATCCATCCGATTTTGACAAATGATAGTTTTTCAGCCATTCCTGCCAATCCAATTGTTGTTGTTGATAAAAGAACAAACGGCCCCACCAAGGCAAGTGAAGTATTTACGATAAGCGCCTTATCCACTTGCATTAATCGGAGCATCAACAGCGCAGCTGAAATCTCAAGCAGGCCGGAAAAGATACGCAGTGACGCCATACTTACAACAATTTTATTGATCATTAGGAACCGCACCTCCCTATTTCAATTGCGGCGCCTCCATCGGACACGCTCTATTTAGTTCACTCTATGCGCGTACCACTGCAAATAGCCCACCTATTCATCTCTTTCCTTTGATGGCACCACAGCCCAAGAAACGGCATATGATGTTTGGGTGATCGGCCTATACGGTCAGTAAGTCTAAGAATAGTGAGGCGATATGTGATGAAGACCACTTCACACGAAACATGGACCACAGGATTAATAGACCCCTCAAAAGGGCGTGATCAGAAGCCAAGACGTCACGGCAGAACAATGATCATGGATAAAGGCTTAGGCATGTACGCTTTCCAAGATTTATTGGAAACATCCAGAGACTTCGTGGATATGATCAAACTTGGGTTCGGAACCGCATCGCTTTATACTCCCGAAATTCTGAAACAAAAAATTGAGATGGCAGCTAGCCATGATGTATGTATTTATCCCGGCGGCACTTTCTTAGAAATTGCTGTAAGCATAAACGAGATTGATGCATATTTTGAAGGCGTGAAGATGGCCGGTTTCACAGCGATTGAGGTTTCTGAAGGAACGATAGAACTGAGTCGAAGGATGCGTACGGAGTTGATTGAGCGAGGGCTTGATGCGGGATTGCGCGTCATAACCGAATACGGCAAAAAAAGCTGGGGCTCCATGATCGATGTGGACCTTTTTATGGAAATGTTCTTAACGGACTTAGAGGCAGGCGCAGAAATGGTCATAGTAGAAGCAAGAGAATCCGGTATAGGAGTCGGTTTATTCGATGAACATGGCCGCTGCAGGGACAAGGAACTCTCTCAAATTTTACATTCGGTAAATGACCTCAGCCTCATTATGTGGGAAGCCCCCTTAAAAGATCAGCAAATTCATCTTATTAAACAAATTGGACCCCAAGTGAATATAGGGAACATTGCGCCTTCAGATCTGTTTACTTTAGAAGCGATGCGCAGAGGCCTCCGTTCCGACACATTTACGTTAGGGAAACAGCTCCAATTAGAAAGAGGTGGCTCAGAAGCATCATGCATATCGACGTAATCTCTTGTGTAAAAGAAGCTCAGTCTGACCCTTTTGCCCATAAAACAGCGATCGTGGTTGATGTTCTTCGATCGACCACGACCATGGTTGCTGCTTTAGCATTGGGATGCACGGGCATCCTGCCCGCAGAAACCATTGGATCCGCTAAGCTTCTGCAGCAGCAAGGCGAGCTGTTGTGCGGAGAAAGATTCTGCAAGCGAATCCCCGGCTTCGATTACGGCAATTCTCCGCTGGAGCTTCAGCAGGAAGACATCGTTGGCAAACGATTAATTATGACGACATCAAACGGTACGCGCGCTGTCCATAAAGCAGTTCGATCCGAGCATCTGCTCATGGGCTCGCTGGTGAATGCACGGGCTTGTGCTCTGCAAGCAAGCCAATACCGCAGGGATGTAGTCATTTTATGCGCTGGAGCTCAAGATTCGTTTTGTTTGGAAGACGGCTTATGTGCCGGCGGGTTAATTCATGAATGGATGGCAATTTACGGCGAGGAGGGTTTAACGCTGAATGATTTCGGCTTAGCCATGCTTTTCGCTTATAAGGACCGAAAAGACCATTTAAAAGAAACATTGCAAAGCTGCCCTGCGGGCAAAAAACTGCAAAAGCTTGGTTTTGGCCAAGACTTAACCTACTGCTCGCAATGGAGCGTTAGTGACGTCGTCCCGATCTGGGAAGACGGCACGATAGTAAAAGCCGAATCTGTAAACCGTTCTAAAACAAGCCCTTTTTCATAAGATGAGGTAGAATGCTTGTTGATGAAAGGGTAGGAATACACATGAATGGAGAAGTGCTGCTGGTCATTTTTATTCTGATAGGACTAATCGGACGCTCGCCCATCATTACTACTGCAGCTTGTATCTTGCTGACTGTTAAGCTGATTTCACTTGGACGCTATTTGCCCATGATGGAAAGACGAGGATTAGAACTGGGATTGCTGCTGCTCACCATTGGCGTGCTTGTTCCGTTTGCATCCGAAAAAATCACGATCCGCGATATCTTGGCAGTGTTAACGACCCCTGCCGGTATTCTCGCTCTAATAGGTGGAGCCATTGCCGCCTATATGAACGGAAAAGGCTTAGCCCTGCTAAAAATAGACCCACAACTTGTTGTGGGTCTTGTTATCGGTTCAATTTTCGGCATTATTTTTTTTCGCGGCGTACCTGTCGGTCCTTTAATGGCTGCGGGTATTACGGCGATTTTATATAAATTGTTTACTTTGTTGTTTAAGTAAAAGCTTAGCGGCGTTCGGAAGGACCGCCAACAAAAGCTTGCTGCTCGGTATCCAAACCGTATGCCGTATGCAGCGCCTTAACTACTTCCTGAACATATTTTGTCTCAATGACGCAAGAAGTTTTAATTTCTGAAGTACTGACCATATTTATAGAAGCGCCCAAATCAGAAATCACTTGAAACATCGTAGCGGCAACGCCTGGCGTGGATACCATACCCGCTCCCACGATCGATACTTTAACTAGATCTGTCTCGGCAATCGCTTCACGAAATCCGATCTCTGAAGATATGCCATCTAGAACGCTGAGCGTTTTCTCGCGGTCGGTCAAGGATACGGTAAAGGCAAAGTCAGCCAAGCCGTTTAATACGCCGCTCTGCACGATAATATCTACATCAATGAGTTCTTTAGCCAGCGAAGTGAACACTTTAGCCAATTGGCCCGGTTTCTCAGGCACTCCCAAAATACTGATTCTAGCTACATTTTTATCAAAGGCGATACCGCGAACGGTTAAACCTTGTTCCATAACTGCTTCCTCCTTCACAAAAGTTCCCTCGTTGTTAGTAAAGCTAGAACGTACGACTAACGGTACATTGTAATTCTTAGCATATTCTACTGCCCTCGGATGCAGGACTGCAGCGCCTAAGTTGGCAAGCTCCAACATTTCATCATAAGAAATTTCATTCAGCTTGCGCGCGCATTTCACCACACGCGGATCGGTTGAATAAATACCGTCCACGTCCGTGTAAATTTCGCACAAATCTGCTTTTATAGCCGCTGCGAGCGCAACAGCTGTCGTATCGGATCCTCCGCGGCCGAGTGTTGTAATCTCGCCTTCTGAGGTCATTCCTTGAAAACCAGCAACAATAACAACATGGCCCTGATCCAGCGCCTTTAACACACGGTGCGGCTGAATATCATTAATTCTTGCCCGCCCGTGCAGCTCTTCTGTCAGCATTCCGCTCTGCCAGCCTGTATAAGACACCGCAGATTGACCTTGAGCTTGAATCGCCATCGATAACAGCGCGATGGAGACTTGCTCGCCCGTTGAGAGCAGCATATCCATTTCTCTTGCTGGAGGTGCACCCTCATAAATTTGCTTACTCAAATCTATCAGATCATCTGTGGTATCGCCCATGGCGGACACAACCACAACGCATTGATGCCCCTCACGCTGGCGTTCTATAATTCTCTTCGCCACACGCTTCATTCTTTCCGCATCGCCGACAGAGCTTCCGCCGAATTTCATCACAATCAAAGACAAAGCCGCTCACTCCTAACCCATTTTTTTGCATAATCTTTCAACATTATAGCATAGATGAACAAAATTGCACCGAAAAAAGCAACTTCTGTTTGGAAGCAGTGACGAGGAGTAAAACATTCAAAGCAGGCTTAAATAATACAAAAAGTCCTCCCTGCACTCTTAAATGAGTACGGAAGGACTTTGCTTTGCTGTATTATGCTCTGGAGATGTATTTGCCATCCGATGTACCGATTAGAAGAACGTCGCCTTCATTAATGAACAGCGGTACTTGCACATTGAGGCCTGTTTCCATTTTTGCGCTTTTTGTGGCGCCTTGAGCCGTATTTCCTTTTATGCCGGGTTCTGTTTCTGCAACTTTAAGCTCAACGCTGTTAGGCAGGTTAATACCCAGAATTTCACCTTGATAACTCATGATCGTGATGATCATGTTTTCTTTCAAGAAGTTAAGCTCCCATTTCAGCTGCTCGGAAGGCAGGCTGAACTGATCATAAGTTTCACTATCCATAAATGTATGTTCCGTTCCGCTGGCATATAAGTACTGCATGTCGCGGTTCTCGATGTGCGCACGGCCTAAGCTCTCACCTGCGCGGAATGTACGCTCAACAGTATTGCCGTTACGCAGATTTTTGAGCTTGGAGCGAACAAAAGCAGCTCCTTTACCCGGTTTTACGTGCTGGAAATCAACGACCGTAAATAAATCTCCATCCACTTCAATGGTCAAGCCTGTTTTAAAATCATTTGTTGAAATCACTTTAAAATTCCCTCCTGCTACTAATTAATCAATTATGAGTAATTCCTTGGTGGACTTAGTAAGAATGCGAATGCTATCTTCTGTTAAGACGACATCGTCTTCTATGCGCACACCGCCGAATCCTGGCAAATAAATGCCCGGTTCTACAGTTACTACCATTCCAGGCTCAAGGATCGTTTCCTCCATTTTGGACAAACGCGGATTTTCGTGTACTTCCATGCCTAACCCGTGTCCCGTGCCATGACCAAAAGCTTCTCCATAGCCGTAACGCGCGATCACGTCTCTAGCTAATGCATCGCCCGCTTTACCTGTAATGCCCGGTTTTAATCCAGCCAGACAAGCAAGCTGTGCTTCTAACACAATGCCGTAAATTTCACGGTGCTGATCCGTTGGCTTGCCTAAAACAACAGTACGCGTAATATCTGAACAATATCCTTTATAATACGCTCCAAAGTCCAATTTGACAAATTCATTGTGACCGAGAATGCGATCGCTTGCCACGCCGTGCGGAAGTGCTGAGCGCTCGCCTGAAGCTACGATCGAGTCGAAGGAAGTAGAAGTTCCGCCGTTAGAACGAATAAACATTTCAATCTCAAGCGCAATCGATTTCTCTGTAACACCAGGCTTTAGCTTCGTTAAAATATAAGAGAATGTCCGGTCAGCTAGATCTGCAGCTTCCTGCATAATCTGAAGTTCAGCCTCTTCCTTAATCCTGCGCAAGCGTTCCACAAGATTTTCTGTCGAAACCAGCTCAATCCCTTGCAGATCAGATTGGTAAGAAGAATATGTAGCGAATGTTACATGATTCGACTCGAAGCCAAGCTGTGAAATGCCTTGCTGCTTTAGTAAAGCTAAGACACTCCCCATTGCTTTCACCGAATGCTCGATAATTTCATAATACACAGCTTGCTCAGAGGCTTGAGTCATATATCGGAAATCAGTGAGCAGAATTGCTCTATCCCGTGTAATCAACACATAACCGGACGAGCCGGTGAATCCTGACAAGTAACGGCGATTCACAGCACTCGTGATCAATAATGCCGGAATGCCCGCCTCATTCATGCTAACTCTTAATCGCTCAATCCGATTCAATGTCATGAGATACCACCTTAGTATTGTTGTAGATGCTGATAAATCGCATGAAGTCCCAAATGATAACTATAAGCGCCAAAACCGGCAATTTGTCCGATCACTACCGGCGCTGTTACCGAAATGTGCCGGAAAGATTCTCTTTTATGTATGTTGGATAAATGCACTTCAACAGCCGGCAAACCTACACTCGACAAGGCATCCCTTAGCGCAATGCTATAATGGGTCAGCGCGCCTGGATTTATTAAGATCGCATCTTTGGTTCTGTAAGCGGCATGTATGCGATCAATTAGAGCGCCCTCGTGATTCGACTGATAGAACTCAATCTCCAGTCCTAATTGACCAGCTTGCTGCTCTAAATCGCTGTGGATTTGATCGAGTGTAACTGAACCGTAAACATCAGGTTCCCGAACCCCAAGCATGTTCAAGTTAGGACCATTTAGAACAAGTACCTTATGCATGCAGGTGCCCCTTCCCCCCAATAAATGCCTCATTTAACGTTGCCATTTTACCATAACTTCTTCTTATTGTGTATCTTAACTTTTTAGGAAGACTTTGCTTTATCAGGCTCACTGGCTACAAAAGACGTAAATTCCATCATTACGGTATAGCCAATAAAAAGCCCCCAGATTAAAAATAAACAAAAATCAGTGATAATCGTCGTTCGGGTTAACTTCGTTACGGCAGGCAGAGTGCCAACCTGCGGCCCTATCCAGACATAAAGCAGCAGCCAACAAACGCCGCCGTATGCGATACCGAGCCAAGCGGACTTCGCCTGGGAGGCCAACCATGTATAAATTAAAGCCGCCACAACTGAGATCGCAATAAAACAAACGATGCCTGCGAAATACCCCTGCCAATGCGTCCAATGGTACTGCTTCAATGTTTTTTCCGTAAAAAATCCAGGGTAAACGGTTGTAAATTTCAAATAGTGCTCTACCGATTTAACTACTCCCCAGATTAGCCCGGCATAAAAGCCTAATGTTAGACCAAATATCCATTTGTTTTGTTTCCGTCCTTGATTTTCCTTATCTTGCTGCTCTGGACTTTTTGCCGAATCTGATTGACCGCTTGAAATTAGATCAGGGTGCCCTAACATTCCTTGATCTGCGGCTTTGTGATTATCCATAGTTGATTCCACCTTTAATTCTATTCTTTGGAAGAAACCCAAAGATAGCCCTAGTATGCGCAGAGCCGTTCAATCGTAATCGGTGGTAATCTATCCGTGAATCCGCTACAATAAGAAGGAAATGATCCTTTTTAAGACCTACCAACAGCATATAGAAGCAGGTGAATCCAATGTCACAGAATAACAGCATTTATGGCGGACAAGCAGTGATCGAAGGTGTAATGTTTGCGGGCAAAAAAGTACACGTGACCGCAGTACGCACGAAAGACGGCTCCATTCAATACTTGGAAGTGCCGAAACAAGAAGTGGAGTGGGTTAAGGCCCTAAAAAAAATCCCCTTTTTGAGAGGCATAGTCGGCATTATCGAGTCCAGTGCAAAAGGCGCACAGCATTTAAATTTCTCAGCTGAGAAATACGCATCCGGCGAAGATCCTGAAGGTGCAGAGGCTAAGAAATCTTCCGGATTCAGTCTTACCATGATACTTGGTGTCGCGGTTGTTGGCGTGTTGTCTTTTATCTTTGGTAAATTCGTATTTTCGGTCGTTCCGGCTATTATTGAGGAGTTATTGTTTAAGCATGCATTTTCTAATCAAATCGGCCATAATCTGATAGAGGGTTTGATTAAAATCTTATTCCTCGTCGGATATATTTATTTTATCTCACTCACGCCTATGATTAAGAGACTGTTTCAGTATCACGGCGCGGAGCATAAGGTAATTACTACTTATGAGGCTGGCTTAGATTTAACCGTCAAGAACGTACAGCAGTTTAACACGCTGCATTACCGCTGCGGCAGCAGTTTCATGGTGTTTACCGTCATCATTGGTGTAATCGTCTATTCGTTTTTTCATTATGACGGATTATTGGAGCGAGTAGTGTTAAGAATTGCACTGCTACCGCTTGTCATTGGCATCTCCTATGAAGTCCTGCGGTTTACGAATTCGCTGCGTGAAATACCTGTGCTGCGCTACCTGGGCTATCCAGGGCTCTGGCTGCAGAAACTGACAACGAAAGAACCGACGGACGATCAAGTTGAAGTCTCCATCGCTTCCTTTAATCGGATGCGTGAAACGGATGCGAGGCTGCAGGAGGAAAGCGCATGAGACGCAAATACTCACCAATGACTATTCTTATCTTCGCACTTCTGGTTATCGGGATAGCTGCCAGTATCAGGGCGTTGTTGATTCCTATTATCGTAGTTGGCATCATCGTGTTTCTTTATTATTTTCCTCCTTCCAGATGGCGGATGAACCGCACCAATATGAGCGCAAAGCCCAAATACAGTAAAACTGGAAGAAAGGAAGCTCCTAAGAAAAAAGGGCGTTTTAAAGTGATTCAGGGATCTAAACCTGACGACCCGAACGAGCCGCCTACCTACCATTAAACCATGACAGCGATTCTAAGAAAGCAGAAGATAAGAAACTTCTGTTTTCCCAAAGAATCGCTTTTTTATTTAGGGAGCACAAACTTATTATATTCGCTGCGGTATTTCTCCATCGACCAGGAGCGCAAAAATTCATCGGCAGCCTGATATCCCGCATCATATAGGGCTTCACTGCGTTCGACTGAAATGTTAAAGTCGGTGGTATGCACATTAAGCGTAGGAATTTTTACAGTACGGAACCGGTTATGCTTCTCAATATATCGTTCATCATGTGCTTCCATCATGGTAGCGAATAACGCTTGCAGCATTGAAAATGGGTCCTTGATCTCATACATATGCCCGACGCTCTTGCCTACTAATGAGAAACCAAGCGTTGGCGAGATATTGCCTTTTATATTCTCCCTGTCAAACAGCCATAGCGGGAAATTGCTGAGCACACCACCGTCAACGATATAAACGAATGTAGAACCCGAAGGATCCGTTCTTGCGGCATGGGCAGATTGTCGAATCGTTACTGGATCAAAAAAGTAGGGAATGCTGGTGCTCATTCGCACGGCTTTCGCAATTGAAAACTTCCTCGGGTCAATACCATATTGTTCAATATCATCGGGCAGCACCAACAACCTGCCATGCGAAATGTCTGATGCCACAATACGCAGCTGATTAGGCTCCAAATCTCCAAATGTTCGCAGTTTTTTAGCGGCCAGCTTGCTTGCAACCCATGCTTCAAGCGCCTCTCCCGAATAGAGCCCTTTTTTGGTAAGCAGCCGTACAGCTGGGCCAACATATTTCACGTTATAAATCCAGGATCGCTTCAAAAACGAATGAAAAGGCGTTTCCGAAATCATCTGCTTCAATTCATTGCCGTTATAACCAGCGACAAGGAATGCAGCAACGATCGACCCGGAAGAAGTTCCGGCAACCTGCTTGAACTGAAATCCTCTGTTTAGCGCTGCGCTGACAGCGCCGGCCAGAGCAATTCCTTTGACCCCTCCTCCTTCAAAAACACCATTGATCTGCATCGCTAGTCTCCCTTCATACACAAAAACGCCTAATGAGGATTCATTCCTATGTATGCGGAAAGAGCTTGTTTTAAGAACCTTGTGCGTTTAAGTGTCGAAAACATAAAAAGAGGCAAATCGTCATTGCGCTGCATACAGCGGACAATTTTGCCTCTAACTTGTGGTTAATTATATGTAGTGCTGTTAATTTTCATTATCTAGTTCATTCCTAAGATCCTGCAGCATCGTTGAACGGCTTGGATCACGCTTAAAATATTCGATTAATGTTTCGATACAAGTGATGGAATCCCAGCTCAGGTGATGTTCTATCCCTTCCACATCTTTATATATGTGCTCGGTTTGCACGCCGATTAAGGTTAAAAATTGTTCCAGCAAAAGATGGCGGTCTACCAATCGTTTACCCATTTTTTTACCTTTGGAAGTCAGCATTAAACCCCGATATTTTTCGTAAACCAAATAATTGTCTTTATCGAGCTTTTGTATCATCTTGGTGACAGATGAAGGATGCACTTCAAGACCTTCCGCGATGTCGGAAACACGGGCGTAGCCTTTTTCATCAATGAGCTTGTATATGCGCTCTAGATAATCCTCCATGCTCGGTGTGGCCATTCTCGTTCCCCCTGTTTCAAATTCATTAGTATGATACCCTGTATAAGCAGATAAAGCAAGCCGTTCATGGGCAAACTAAACCGACCCTATTCATTCGTTTAGCGTTCCACGAAGAGGAAAGGAGTCATCAACTATGGTCAATGGACGATTAAGATTTAAGCCATTGCGGCGTGAGGTCGTTTAACCAAATCGTGATTTGTGCCATACGTCCGGTATAGAGCAACACTGCCATCAATAACATGACGCCTCCGCCGATTTTCATAAATGCATTGGAGTATTTCAACATCCACCTAGTAGAAGAGATGAAAAAGGACAAAACAAAGAACGGGACGGCAAATCCTAATGTATATGCGGTAATCAACGCGAGCCACGTTTGCGGCTGTGAGGCGGTCAGGCCCATGATGGAGAGCAAGATGGGTCCTACACAAGGTGTCCAACCTGCTGAAAAACCCAGTCCGATCAGGACTGATCCGAGATAACCCGCCGGCTTCGCGTTAATCCGCAGCTTGCGTTCTTTCATCATCCATTGCGGTTGAAAAATACCAAGCAAAAACAAACCCATTACGAATATCAAAATAGCGGCAATCTGACTAAGCAAATGACTATAATCATAGAAAAGATTCGCTAAAAACCCCGTCGTCCAGCCTAAGCTGTAGAACGTAATGGAGAAACCGAAAATAAAACTAAGCGCATGCAGCATCGTTTGCCGCCTAATATCACGATTATTCCCTCCAGTTTTAAGCTGCGAAACGGAAATCCCCGTCATATAGGACAAGTAAGATGGATACAGCGGTAACACGCAAGGCGAAATAAAAGAAGCGAAGCCTGCCCACAAAGCAATGCCTATATTTACATTCATGATATGTGAAGTCCCCTTAAGGTCGTCATGATGACGACAAGAATACAGATCAGTCCCATTAACTAGTATGGTCTTTCCTCTATTGTAATGCTTTCATTAAATATTTCAAATTAGATGCTATTAACCGTCAAGTAATCCCGAAAAAGAAAATGACCATGCATTCTACTATCGTAGAGTCTAGGTCATTTTCTTTACCAACTATGAAATCGGTTAATGAAGAAGAATCTGCCAGAATCGCCTGTTTATTTCACAATAGCGCCATTCGGCATTTCATTCGGAACCGTCGCTATCGTTAGCCTATCCCCCTGTGAAGCGGCCAGGATCATACCCTGCGATAATTCACCGCGCAGTTTAACCGGCTTCAGATTCGCAACTACAATCACCTTCTGGCCGACAAGCTCTTCGGGTTTATAAAACTTCGCAATGCCTGAAACTACCTGCCGCTGCTCGTAACCGAGATTGAGCTGCAGCTTTAGCAGCTTATCCGCGCCCTTGACGGTCTCGGCAGAAATGACCTGCGCAACGCGCAGCTCTACCTTAGAGAAATCGTCAATGCCGATTTCATCCTTCGCTTCCGCCGCCTCATCCGGCGCGGCGGCGTTTTGCACGTCGCCATCCTGCGGGGCGCCTTCACTTGCGCCGCCCATCGCCTGTGCGATGTAGGCCGTTTCCACGGCCACATCGAGGCGAGGGAACATCGGCGCACCCTTCTGCACCTGCGTGCCCTCAGGGAGCAGGCCAAATCTTGTCGCGCTGTCCCAATCGCCCAGCGCGCCGTCCGTTAAACCAAGCTGCGCCCAAATTTGCTGCGGCGTTTGCGTCAAGAACGGCTGCAGCAGCACAGCCGATATGCGCTGGCTCTCGGCCAGCAGGTAGAGTACTGAGCCGAGCTTCGGCCGCAGCGCCTCATCTTTAACAAGCGCCCATGGCTGCGTTTCGTCGATGTACTTATTGGTGCGTGAGATCATCGTCCAGATTGAAGAGAGCGCAATGGAGAACTCCATCTTCTCCATAGCCTCCTCGTACTTCTCTACAGAAGCTTTAATCGTGCCGAGAACATCGGCATCAAACTCTGTTGCACCCTCTATATAAGGTTGAATGCGGCCGTTAAAATATTTATCTATCATCACAATCGTACGATTCAGCAGATTGCCAAGATCATTCGCCAAATCGAAATTGATCCGCTCGACGAAGCTTTCCGGCGTAAATGTGCCGTCAGCGCCAAAAGGCACTTCGCGCAGCAAATAATAGCGCAAGGCATCCAGGCCATAACGGTCAATCAAGGTAACTGGGTCAACAACATTTCCTTTGGACTTCGACATTTTGCCGTCCTTCATCAGCAGCCAGCCGTGCGCGAATACCTTCTTCGGCAGCGGCAGACCAAGCGCCATCAGCATGATTGGCCAATAGATCGTATGGAAGCGCACGATTTCCTTGCTCATCAAATGAACGTCAGCCGGCCAATAGTTGTTGAACTTCGAAGCATCGTCCGAACCGTATCCAAGCGCGGTAATGTAGTTCGACAATGCGTCAATCCATACATAGATCACGTGCTTAGGATTGCCAGGCACTTTAATGCCCCAATCAAAGGTTGCCCGCGATACTGCCAAATCTTCAAGTCCCGGCTTAATGAAGTTATTGATCATCTCATTCTTACGGGATTCAGGTTGAATGAACTCCGGATTATCTTCGTAATACTGCACCAATCGATCTGCGTATTTGCTCATCCGGAAGAAATAACTCTCTTCCTTCATCTTCTCAACAGGGCGCCCGCAATCCGGGCATTTGCCGTCCACCAGCTTGCTTTCCGGAAAATAGGATTCGTCAGGCGTACAATACCAACCTTCATATTCGCCCAAATAAATGTCGCCTTGATCAAGCAGCTGCTGAAAAATACGCTGAACCGCATCTTTATGCCTTGGCTCGGAAGTACGGATGAAATCGTCGTTGGAAATGTCCAGCTTTTTCCACAGCTCCTTAATGCCGGATACGATATCATCTACGAACTGCTGCGGCGTTAGACCCTTTTCCTGCGCTTTGCGTTCAATCTTTTGCCCGTGCTCGTCCGTGCCCGTCAAATACATCACATCATAACCGCGCAGCCTTTTGTAACGCGCTATCGCATCGCCCGCTACAGTCGAATAAGCATGTCCAATGTGCAATTTGTCGCTTGGATAGTAAATCGGGGTCGTAATATAAAACGTCTTTTTACCTTTGTCTGCCATTTTATTTACCTCCTAAATTATCATACATGAACGAAACCTCAATTTGCCGCTGAAAAACACAAAAAGCCCCCGTCCTTCTTGGGACGAGAGCTTTACTCACGCGATACCACCCAGATTCCCTTCCTCCTTGCGGCAGAAAGGCTCAGCAGGTCCTAGACCTGTCCATTAACGCTGGAACACGATGCCCCCTTACCGATCGATCGTCTTGCGCCGATTCGGCTCAAAAGCATGCTCTCCGGGACCATGTTCCAAGCTTCTTCCTATACCGGCTTTCACCTGCTCCGGCTCTCTGTTCTAGGCTTCCCCTTGTACTTATCCGTTCATCGAAACAATCGCCATATTAATTAGCTTCTTAGCAAAATATATCCAATATCCCGTATGAATGTCAAGCGGGCTATCTCCCTCATTCATTCGGATTGTCCTTTATTAATGCCTCTTTTGCGGCACATGATCCACCCCTCCGGGATGAAACGGATGACATTTGGAGATGCGTTTCACTGCCAGCCATGATCCGTATGCCGCTCCGTGCTCTTCAATGGCTTCAAGGGCATACTGTGAACAAGTCGGATAAAACCTGCAAGTAGGCGGTTTCAGCGGTGATATGAATTTTCGATAGAAGCGGATTGGCAGTTGAACAGCTCTTTTCATAGTTCTTTTAACCCCTTCAATCTCTGCTCATGCCTCTTTCGAATACCGGCATTCCTCGCAGTTGCCGTACACTTCAAACTGCTTGCTTTTTCACTAGTATGGCATTGTCACAGCGTGAGCGTCAAGCGCCGGCCGGCAGACTTCTCGCATTTCTCCTCCGTTCATCTTATAATGGAGAAAATGTGAGTCAGCCACTTGATTTTGGCGGGAGGAGAAAGCTAGCATGATGGTGATCGATGTTTTTCAAGATGTGGTCTGCCCTTGGTGCAGAATCGGCAAAAAGAATATGGCGGACGCCCTACAGAAGTGGGATGGGGAACCCGTTTTGGTCCGTTGGCACGCTTTTTTCTTAGACCCTACAATACCTGCCGAAGGATTATCATTCAAGGAAATAATGTCAAGTAAAATGGGCAGTCCGGAGCGCCTTAAAGAGATAATTGAACACACGGCTGCCGCCGGCAAAGCAGTTGGTTTAACGTTCCGTTTTGATGAAATCGAGAAATTTCCAAATACGCTCCTGTCTCATCTGCTAATCGCTTACGCGCCGCAAGAGTTCAAAACGGAGATCGTTGACGCGATTACAAGTGCTTATTTCGATGCTGGACAAGATATAGGCTCCATTGATGTCTTGGTTGCGATTGCCGAAGCGGCTGGACTCGATGCCAGTGAAACACGTGAAGCGCTGCTGAGCAAACAAAACATCAAAGATATTGATCAAGATATTGAAGCGAGCTTTAAAATAGGAATACGCGGCGTGCCCTTCTTCATTATTAATAACAAATACTCATTCTCGGGCGCTCAGCCGCCTGAAGCATTTCTTAAAGCGCTGGCGATGGAATAAATGCATAGATCTTAACAAAAACCGTCATATTAACATATGACGGTTTTTACCATTTTATAGGAATAGGAGATTATCACAATTATGAAACTAACTAAACTTGCTGCACCTCTTGCTGGTCAGCCTGCATCAACAAGATTCAAATGGAATATGGCGCTGTCCCTTTTCATTTTTGCAAGCATTCAAAGCACGGCATGGGCACAAGATCCAGGCATTACCGCAAATCCAGCTAATCACCCTGCAGCCTCCCATAATAACAAAGTCCCTGTGTCTCGAGCTGCAATTGTCATAGACGACTTTGGGAACAACTCAGGGGGGACAGGAGAAATGCTGCAGATGCCTATACCCATTACAGCGGCGGTTATGCCCTTTTTGCGTACATCCAAGAATGATGCAGAAGCGGCTCACAAAGCAGGTTACGATGTTCTTGTGCATCTGCCCATGGAACCGAAGACAGGTAAAGCCAGCTGGCTGGGGCCTGGGGCTATCATGACCAATCTATCGGATGAGGAAATCCGCGATAAAGTGAGAAAAGCGATTGATGCCGTTCCTTATGCAATCGGCATCAATAACCATACCGGATCCAAGGCAACAGGCGATCTTCGGGTGATGCGAGCCATTATGGATGTATGTAAGGAGCGCGGCTTGCTCTTCTTGGACAGCCATACGAACTATCGAAGCGTTGCTTGCAAAGCGGCTGCAGAGAAGAATGTGCCATGTTTAGAAAATGAGATTTTTCTGGATGACCATGCACTGCCCGCTCATATATCCAAACAGCTCAAGCTGCTCGCGGACCGCTCCAAACAGAATGGTACCGCGATCGCCATCGGCCATGTTGGTCTTGGCGGTAAAATAATGGCCGGTACGCTGCGCAATATGATCCCGCAGCTTACCGACCGCATTCAATTTGTAAGCATATCCAAGCTCGTGCCAGTCTCTAACCCTTTATCTCCGTAAGTGAAAGGCTCTTCAAAAACCGTACAAATGCTTCTTGCCCCTCTGCATGGCGCTTGTATACACCAGCGTCATGCAGCACCTCGGCAAACTTTAAACCAACCTCTTCCTTCAGAGCCTGTTCAGCTTGTAAGGCTGTCAGTTCTGTCCCATACCGCGCCAGAAGCTCTTCAATCCAGTCTGCATGCTTGCTCAGTTCATGCTCATCATCAGCTGCAATGTCTGAAGACCAAACAGTCTCACCGGTAAGCAATGAAGAAATATGCTGTATTTCAACTTGTAGGCGGCCCGGAAGCACGGCTAAGCCCATAACTTCGATCAAGCCTATATTTTCTCTCTTAATATGATGCAAATTCTGATGCGGATGAAAAATGCCGTGCGGATGTTCATCGCTTGTTCGGTTATTTCGCAGCACCATATCCAGCTCGTATTCGCCTTCATGGTTGACACGCGCAGTCGGCGTTATCGTATTATGCGGCACTTTCCCTGCTTCATGATCAGTATACGCGTAAATATCCGCAGCGGGATCGCTGTAAGAACGCCAAGCTTCCATCATTTTTGAGCCTAAACCATGCAGCGCAGCTCTGTCCTTGCTTGATAAGCGGACGACGGACATCGGCCATTTTACGATACCGACTCGAACCGCTTCAAATTCCGCACTTGTGAAGGCTTTTTCCACCTTCGCCTGTTCCATAGGAAAGCTGTGCCTGCCCCCCTGGTAGTGGTCATGATTCAGAATAGAGCCTCCGACAATAGGCAAATCTGCATTCGAACCGATAAAATAATGCGGAAATACATCTACAAAATCAAGTAAACGCGATAACGTATGCACGCTTGTCTTCATCGGTTCATGTACGCTGTTAAAAATGATGCAATGTTCGTTATAGTATACATAGGGTGAATACTGAAAATACCATTGCTGATTTTGCAGCTCCAGCGGAATCACGCGCAGATTTTGACGGGCAGGATGGTCGATCCGACCTGCGTAACCGACATTCTCTATACATAACAAGCATTTCGGATAATGGTTTTGACTTTGAACAACCGTCTTGAGCAGGGCGATTTCCTTAGGATCTTTTTCAGGCTTTGACAAGTTAATAGTGATTTCAAGATCGCCATAGGATGTAGGCGTGCGCCAATAAGAGTTCTTTTTAATGCGATCCATGCGTATATAACCGGAATCAATGGATAATTTATAAAATTGATCCGTTGCTGCTTTGATCCCGCCTTTCAGAGATGCAGCTGCAAAATTGCCTGCCGTTTGAGAAGGACCCTGCATGACCATGCCCATTATTTTGGCATACAACAGATCCCTATGGGTTGTCGTGTCAGTCTCCAGCAGTCCGATACCAGCCGCGTAATCCATTAGTTCTTCAACCAATTCAAGAGCAGTCTCCGGCATTTCATCGGTAGAGACGCTATTCTCGGAAGGCTCTGTGATTCCAAAAAAATCGAGCAGCGCATTATGCGCAGCATAAGTATCCAGCCGCTCAATCAGCCCCTGATTCAATGCGAAATCAACAAGCTGAGCAATGCGCCTAGCCGCTTCTTTTGCCTTATTCTCCTCGGTTGTTGTAGTCATGTTGAAGTTCCCTCTCTGCAAACCAATGCCTTATTTGGTATATCCGTTTGGATGCTGGCTATGCCATTTCCAAGCCGATTGAATGATCGTATCCAGATTTTCCCTTTTCGGCTGCCAACCGAGCACCTCACGAGCGCGAATAGAGGAAGCGACTAGTGCGGCAGGATCGCCTGCACGCCGAGCTTCAATAACGGCTGGAATCGCGTGCCCTGTTACTTCGCGTGCGATATCCACCACTTCTTTCACGGAAAAACCATTGCCGCTGCCTAAGTTATAAATGCTGCTTTCTGCACCTTCACGAAGCTTTTCTACTGCTAGCAAATGGGCATCCGCCAAGTCGCTGACATGAATATAGTCGCGAATGCATGAGCCGTCCGGCGTCGCGTAGTCGTCTCCAAAAATGGAAATATGTGATCTTTGGCCAAGCGCCACTTGCAGAATGATTGGAATGATATGCGTCTCCGGCGAATGGTCTTCGCCAATCATCCCGTTCTCATGTGCCCCTGCTGCATTAAAATAGCGCAGTGACGTGTATTTAATATCGTGTGCCGTGTCGAACCATTTCATCATTTTTTCCATCGCCAGCTTCGTTTCACCGTACGTATTGGTTGGCTGCGTTCGGCTGGATTCTACAATAGGACTGGATTCAGGTTCACCGTAGGTTGCAGCAGTTGAAGAGAACACAATGCGTTTCACGCTATACGCCTTCATTTTCTCCAGCAGACACAAAGTACCGTACACATTGTTATGGTAATACTTGAAAGGATCTTTCATGCTTTCATTTACAAGCGAATTAGCCGCAAAATGGATAACGGCATCAATCTCATTATCGCGAAATACCGAATCCAAAAACTCCCCGTCACGCAAATCGCCTACATAGAGCTTACCTCCGAGCACCGCTTCTTTATGCCCTTGAATTAAATTGTCGACAACAACAACTTCTTCGCCCTTGGCGAGCAATTCCGCTACCGTATGAGAGCCGATATAACCTGCGCCGCCTGTTACTAAAATCGCCATTACAGTTCGCCTGCCTTTCTAACACCGTCTCCAATTTCACAAATGTAAAAGTCTGCTTGAATGCCTGTTGCTTGTTTGTAAGCCGCCCCAACCTCTTTAGTAAACTGGGCGATGCTGTTGTCGTGCACCAAAGCAATTGCGCATCCGCCGAATCCAGCGCCCGTCATACGCGCGCCGAGTACACCTTGAGCCTTGAGGGCTTCTTCCACAAGCACATCGAGCTCATGGCAGCTCACCTCATAGAGGTCGCGCAGTGAAACATGGGAACCATATAACAGTTTGCCAAAAGCAGCTAGATCTCCTGCTCTAAGGACGTTCATAGATTGCTGGACGCGTTCGATCTCGTCAATAACATGCTGCGCTCTTTGACGAACTAATTCGTCCTTGATCAGAAGCTTGCTTTCTTCGAATTGTCCCGGCGACAATTCGCCAAGCAGTTGCAGATTCGGATACGCCGCCCGCAAATCAGCAACCGCTTGTTCGCACTCTCTTCTTCTTTCGTTGTATGCAGAGTCGACAAGACCTCTGCGCTTATTCGTGTTGCAAATAACGAGCTTGTACGCCCCGCTCTCAAACGGCACATGCTCGAACTTCAATGTAGCGCAATCGAGCAGGATGGCGTTATCCTTTTTGCCGTTCGCTGATGCAAATTGGTCCATTATTCCGCAGTTTACGCCCATGTATTCATTTTCAGCTTTTTGCGACAACAGAGAAATTTCTGTAAGATCGAGCGGGTAGCCTTCAAGTGAAAGCAGCGCAAAAGCTGTTACCACTTCAATTGATGCTGATGAAGATAGACCGGCGCCGTTCGGCAAATTGCCGTCGAAAAGCAGATCATAGCCGTGCTTGATGGTATAGCCTTTATCAGTCAGAACGCTAAATATACCTTTTGGATAGTTCGCCCAATTGTCTGCTTCTTTAAAACTAAGGTCATCCAACGACGCTTCCGCAGTTTTGCTAAAATTCATCGAAGCGAAGCGAAGCGTCCGATCCTCGCGTTTGCGTAACAGCAATAAGGTGCCAAGCGTAATTGCTGCCGGCAGCACACTACCTCCGTTATAGTCGATATGCTCTCCGATCAAGTTCACACGACCTGGCGCATGGAATGCTGTGATAGGTCCGCCATCTGATCCATATAATTCACGGAAACGCTGCTTAACATTTTCAATTCTGCTCACGCTTACACTTCCTTAGATTTAGAGTATGTTATTTAATTAATTATACAGGAACTGTCAGTTGGTGTCACATGGACGCAAGTTATATCTTCATGGAAAAATGTGATATCATGATGAAAAGGAGAGGCTAGCATGAAAGAATCCAAAGCGGAAAGCTATTTTGTCGTATCGAATCCATTTGCTGATGATCTGGGCAATCTTACTATTCTTTTCAGCGGTCACAGCCAGACGAAGCCAAGGCATACGATCGGCCCTAAAGTGGTCGATTATTATTTGCTGCATTATGTAAACGCTGGGCATGGCAGCATTACCTACCGCGGGACCTCTTATTCCTTGTCTGCAGGAGACAGCTTCGTCATTGATCCTGGTGAACTTATCGCCTATGAGGCGAATCGGGAAGATCCATGGCGCTATGACTGGGTTGCTTTTGCTGGAGAACAGGCTGCATCGTTGATCCGTCTTGCCGGGTTCACTTCCGAGCTTCCCATAGTCTCACTGGCCGCTAATCGCCGTAAAATACCGGTATTATTTCGCCAGCTTCGATCTGCGCTTAAATTAACCGATGAAAGTGCGAAACTGCGCGTGCAAGGACTTCTTTATCTGCTGCTTGCCGAATATGGATCAGAACAGCATGTGAATGACACAACCCATGGCCGGGACGCTCATTCGGAAGCAGAACTTACAGTTAAGCGCGCCATTCACTACTTATCGACGCAATATCCTGAAGATATTTCTATTGAATCGTTAGCGGAAGCCATCGGATACAGCCGAGCTCATTTATCGCGTATTTTCAAACGCTATACGCATACCACACCTTCCACTTATTTACTTAGGCTTCGTATTGATAACGCAAGGCGTCTGCTTCGCGAAAGAGAGGAGCTAACGATTGAGCAAATCGCTTCATCCGTCGGTTTTCATGACCCGCTCTATTTTTCCAAACAATTCAAACGCATCTATCTTGAGAATCCAACCAGTTATCGAAATAAATCCAAAGCTTGGAACCAGTAAGAATTGCTCTTGGGTGCCTAACAGGATAAATCCCTGCTTCATTTTTACTTCTATCGTCATATAGTACTAGTAGAAGGAAGGGAGCTGGGAGCATGCGTATGTTTCATCCTTTTTATCGAAAACTCATCCTATATGTGTTAAGCAGCCGAATCATCAAGTATATCGTTACACACACAAAGCTGCGTTTAGGCGCTGCGCATTTTATTGCGGGAGATACACGGGAAGAAGCCCTGCAAACAGCGTTTCTATTAAATGATAAAGGAATTCTATGCACGCTCCATCCGCTTTGGGACAATCCTTCCAAAACAACAGAAGCGGAAGCTTATAAAAGGGAATCCGTTCGATTGCTTGAAAGCATAGCAGAATACGGACTGCAGGCTGACATATCGCTTCGTCCGATTCAGCTTGGGTTAGGATGGAATGATCAGAATTGCCTTAAACATATGAGTGCAATTGTGCATAACGCAGATGAGATGGGCTGTAAAGTTCAACTCTATATGGAACAATCTGATCATGCGAATGCTACCCTTCAGCTCTTGCGCAAACTGCGTTACAAAGGCTATTCAAACATAACCGCAACGATACAGGCACGTTTATACCGCTCCGAACTGGATGTCCGAAGACTGACGCAAGAATGTATGCCGCTGATTTTGGTCAAAGGTGCCTACTTGGAATCGCATTTGCATGCTTATTGGCGCAGCGATCAAATAAACAACAACTTTCGCAAGCTGCTTATGACGCGCCTCAAGAGCGGCGTCTATACGGCTATAGCCACCCATGATGAGCAGTTAATCGCATGGTCGAAGCAATTTGCCATAAATCATAGTATTCCCAAGGAGAACTATGAATTTCAAATGCGGTACGGCGTTTTGATGCCGCTGCAGCAGGCGCTGGCAGAAGAAGGCTACCGAGTGAGATGCTTTGTACCCTATGGCAAGGCTTGGTATAGTTATGTTTTACAAAGACTTGCAGAGCATCCAGCTTATTTTGGGCTCATGTATAGAAAGAAGTATCTTCAGCAATTTGAGGAATTCAAAAGCAGCCGACTAGATACCTAGTCGGCTTTTGACTTCCTATTACTTTAAAGCAACCACGGCTTGCTTGCCCATTTGCTCCCACGCCTTTATAAAATCTTCTTTCGGCGCTCGCTCTTGTTCACCCATCGGGTCATTAAAATAGACATAATCTTCGTCATAACCCACGACCAACACGGAATGCTCCAGCAATGATGCTTTTACCGTCTCACCGACCGGAGTAACCCAATTCATGTAGTCAGAATCCGCCAACTCTTTGTAGGTCATATTCACAATGACCCAGATCGGCTCTCCTTGCTTCAGAAAGAATTGCAAGTCCTGAAACTCCATACCTGTCGCATCAATAACGCGATTTGGCAAATAATTTTGAGCCAGCTGGTAAATTGGTTTATGATACACCCCATAACCCATTTCATTGCCTGTTATGTCGCCGACAAACCCCTCGTCCGGATTTCCCCATTGGATGCCATTTTCTGTTTCTTGATAGGATGTTGGATCTTTCTTTACTTCATCAGCAAGTGTCATTTTATCCACATCGATTCCGGCAGCATTCAGCAGCATCGTAAGTGAAGTAATTTCACAGCCGTTATACAAGTCCGGCATTTGCAGCAGCTTTGGAGCTTCTATGAACGTTTCCGTTGAAATGTCTTCCTCATCGCTCCACACCAGGAGATCGCCTTGACCATACACAGTTCCGCCCCCGACTGCTTTAGCAATTTGAATTGCTTTTAAAGTATCGTTGGTTTCAGCTACCACTACGTGCTGGTGTAATACGCTATATTTCTTAACTATTTTCTCATTAGTCTTCCCGATTTGGATAAAAGGTACAGTTGCCGGTTCCTGAGCATATCCAGTTGCCGGTTCCGATAATGCTATTGGATCCGGGACTTGACTATTATTCGTAGATTTCGATTGACCATCATAGGAAATAATTACCACAGCAATACATCCAGCAGCAGCCATTACCAGCAAACTTAATAGCCATCTTTTCAATAAAAATCACCACTCAAATCGTATATTTTACTGCTCTTGAATAACTTTCGTGATTGTGGGAATGATTCAGTCCGTTTACATTTTCTACTAGTTATACTCATTTTGATAGTAAACCCTTAATTTAATATGACAATAACCTTAAAGAAACATTAAAAAACAATAAAGTATAATAACAGGCTAAAAAGAATAACGTTACGATACGAACTAGGCATACCGCCCAATTCTCATGTTGTGCTATACTATTTTAAGAAATTATTAACGTGACTTGAGGGGATTTTTTAACTTATGCATAAACTGCGTTCCATTTCCATTCAAACTGGACTCTATCTGTTACGCAGGCTTCATCTCCCTGTGCTTGCTTTACTTCTCGTAACGATGGTTGAAATCTTGGATCGAGGCAGCTTCTCGAAATTTTGGGATTGGGCTTCCATCTATAATAATGAATTTTACCTGAATTTCTTGATTGTTTTATCTCTCTTGATGTTCACAATGGCACTAACTGGCCGTACCAAAATCGGCTATTGGATCATCTTCGCATTCGTGCTTGTGGTGGGCTTTATTTCAGGCACAAAGATGAAAATGCTTGCCGTCCCGCTGCTGCCTTGGGATGTTCTGCTTGCAAACGAAACCGCTAATATTAAATCATCTCTTAAAGAGCTGTTTCCAATGGATCTAGTGGGTATCGCTGCAATTTTCTTGGCAGTCAGCATTGGTTTCATCTTTTTTGTTCCTTACTTTCAAGGCAGATACCGTTGGCAGGAGCGAATTGCGATTGGGATTCTTGCCATCGCATTTGTCGGCGTTACGTATAAAGATATACCATTTCCTATTAAAAAAAAGTTCGAAATATATAATGTGACGTGGGATCAATCAGACAACTATTTGCGCAACGGCTTCCTTTTAACGACTATCATGAATATGAACCTCGTTATTATTGACGAACCGGCCGGCTACAGTAAATCGAAGATCGCCGGCATCGAGGCTAACATTCCGAAACCAAATCAATCAGACCCTAAGATCAAGCCAAACGTCATCGTCATTCTGAGCGAAACATTCTGGGATCCAACCGTGATGAAGAACGTGAAGTTCAGTGAAGATCCGCTGCCAAACATGCGGTCATTAATGAGTAAATATCCGAGTGGACAGATCTTATCTCCGCAATATGGCGGCGGTACGGCCAATGTGGAATTCGAGGTGCTGTCCGGGAATTCGATGCGTTTCCTGCCGCAAGGCTCGCTGGCATATATTCAATATGTCAATCATCCTGTCGATTCGCTTGCCAGTATACTGACTCGGCAAGGCTACAGCACGACAGCCATTAATCCTTTTTTTAATTGGTTTTTCAACTCGCGAAATGTGTATCAAAATTTTGGATTCTCAAAGTTTATTTCCAGCGAGTTTTTTGAACCGATCTACAAAGGTTGGTATTTAGCCGATAAGCAAGTAGCAGAAATCGTCGAGAATGAAACCGCCAAAACGCCCGGACCCGACATGATTTTCGCTAATACCATGGAAAATCACCAGCCATTTACGCCGAATAAATTTGGCACCAATACCATAAAAGTAACAGGCAAGATCACACAAGAATCCAAAGGCATGCTCGAAACGTACGCTACAGGCCTGAAAGATGCCGATCTGATGCTGAAAGAGCTTACGGATCATTATGCAAAGTCGCCTGAACCGACGATCATCCTGTATTTTGGCGATCACCTGCCGATTCTCGGCAACAATTATCAAGTGCTGCGCGATGCCAAATATATAACAGGTACTGACGATCCTGACTTTCTTAAGAAAGTCTATAGTACGCCATTCGTAATCTGGGATAACTACATGCCTTCCCATCCGGAGTCTCTGTATGTCAGTCCGTCTTTCTTAAGTCCCTATCTACTCAAACAAGCCGGATTGCCAGGATCCTATTATACGGACTTCTTATATGAATTGTCCCAGCATCATCCAGTAATACCGCCAGACGATGCCTATGCCAAAATGAATCTTAAACCGGAGGATGTTGCCGATTACCGCATGCTGCAGTACGATGTGTTGTTCGGTAAGCAATATGGCTATGGCGACATGAAGAATTCCATCGTTAACAAAGACTTTAAGCTTGGCTATGGCGATATTGTGCTAAATAACGCATCCTGGAGTCAATCGGGTGAAACTAAGACAATCACAGTTACCGGCGTGAACATCGTTCCTGAACTTGCCCTGTCTGTAAACGGAAAAGCACTGGAAACCAATTGGCACAAAGAAGTGGGCGGCAGTTATTCCGTCAATGCCAAAGTACCTGCAGATCTTCTCAATAACGGAGGTAAATTGAAGATAATAGGGGAAATCGTTGATTCCAAAAAAATTGTGGTGGTACAATCGAACACGCTCATCGTGGATACGCCTATGCCATAAACTGACTCAACTTAAAAAGCCCGGGACAAATCGTACTATGATTTGTCCCGGGCTTTAATTTATAAATGACTAAGGATCGTCCCCGCTGTTTCTTCGATGGCCTTATCCGTAACGTCAATGATGTGGCACTTGAGCTGTTTCATTAAATCAAGCGCATAAGCAATCTCTTCATGGATACGCGCCATATTAGAGTAGGCAGATCCGTTAGGAAGACCCAGCGTTTTAAGCCGCTCCGATCGAATGCGAATTAAATTTTCCGGACTCATGGTCAATCCGAATATGCGTTTGCTAGGAACTAAAAACAGCTCCTTGGGTGGTTTTACCTCAGGTACCAGCGGTAAATTTGAAACTTTAAACCCCTTGTGGGCAAGGAAGATGCTAAGCGGTGTCTTAGACGTTCGCGATATGCCAACCAACACGATATCCGCTTTCAGCATATCATTCGTGTCTCGTCCGTCATCACATTTCACTGTAAATTCTATTGCGTCCACCCTGCGGAAATAATCTTCGTCCAATTGGTGCAGTAGGCCTGGCGTATGGCTTGGTATACTATTAAAGGTATCGATATAAGCTTGCATCATTGGCCCCATTATATCAACCGCGCGTACGCCAAGGCGAATGGACTCTTCCCGCATCATTTCCCGTAATTCAGGCTGCACAAGCGTATAGGCTACAAAACCACCGTTCTGCGCCACATCCTCCATGATCATCCTGATCTCTTCTTCATGCTTAATTTGGCCGATCCGGTGAAATCTTACATCTTGACCGCTAAATTGACGAACAGTTGCGCGAACGACCGCTTCTGCTGTCTCGCCGACGGAGTCCGAGCATATCGTTATTGTGTAAGTTTGTTTATCTTCCATTGGTACCTCTCTTTCACCCTTTAGCCAAATAATCGAGTAAAATGCGGGTCATCGTTGTTTTGGTAACGCGTCCGCTAACCTCAAACTTCCCTGAAAAGTCAGGATTAGAATGTGGAATAATCACAGGTAAGCTATCTACCTCATGCTGAATCATTTTACGAGCCGCTTCTACCAAATCATCTTCCGGCGTCACGGTAATAATATTAGCGCGCGTCATTGCAAGGCTAATCGGCATAGATAAAATGCCTGCATTCCCTAGCATTACCTTCAGTAAATCTTTACGGGAAACTACCCCCATCAAAGCGCCGTGATCGTCAGTTACAATCAAAGTGCCGACATTTTCTAAAAATAATGTGGCTACCGCATCGTTGACCGTTGCTTTATCTCGAATCACAACCGGCAGTGACTGAATATCCTTCACTTTGATACGCCGAAGCCGTTCGTCTGATAAGTGCGGGTTTCTGATAGCTCTCCCCAGAAAATAGCCTACTTTAGGTTTAGCATCCACAAAACCAAGCATGACTAGAATCGCTAGATCCGAGCGCAGCGTCGGACGGCTGACACCGAGCAATTCCGCGATATGTTCGCCGGTGATAGGCGCATGCTCCTGTACGATGCGTACGATCTCTTGTTGACGAGATGTCAATTGATTCATGGTTCCTCCTAAAAGTTATGTGAAGCTCTGCTTCTCCGGCTATCATCGCAACATAACTCGCATCGGAAGCATTAGCTAAGATATAAAGTGAATAATTGTCGCACATATATTCTCTGTTTACTATAATAACCCCTATACGCCATCGTTTCAATGAAAAATAGAGGATTGCATCTTTATTTATGATGCACTATTATTATTTATAGCGCACTATATTTGATGATTGAGCAAATTTACGAAGTAACGTAAGAAGGAGCTGAGGCTATGAATCGGGAACTGTCGTTAGAACTCGTACGTGTTACGGAGCTTGCCGCTCTCGCTTCTTCAAGATGGATGGGTCGCGGCGTTAAGAACGAAGCCGACGGCGCAGCAACCGCAGCGATGCGCCAAATGTTTGATTCGGTATCGATTAAAGGTACGGTTGTTATCGGAGAGGGTGAAATGGATGAAGCGCCGATGCTCTATATAGGCGAGCAGGTTGGAAGCTTTCAGGGCCCAGAGGTTGACGTAGCCGTTGATCCTTTAGAAGGAACAGAGCTTGTCGCTAAGGGATTGAACAATGCGTTAGCCGTCGTAGCCATCGCAGGCAAGGGCAATCTTCTTCATGCGCCCGATATGTATATGGAAAAATTGGCAGTCGGACCGGAATTGAAGGGGAAACTGCGTCTGGAAGACCCCTTAGACGTCACTATTCGGATTGCTGCGGATATCCTCCATAAACCCATTTCCGATTTAACGGTATCGCTCTTGGATCGTGACCGCCACAACAAACATATCCAAACCTTACGCGATATAGGCGTCCGCATGAAACTCCTTGCAGCTGGCGATGTCGCCGGCGCTATAGCACCGGCTTTCCCGGAATCCGGCGTTGATCTATATGTCGGTTCTGGCGGGGCACCCGAGGGTGTACTTGCCGCAGCTGCCTTATATTGCTTGGGCGGTGATTTTCAAGGAAGACTCATGCCTCTGGATGAAGAGGAAAAACAGCGTTGTATCGCCATGGGAGTTGAAAACTACAATAGAGTGATGTATATGGAGGATTTGGTTGGCAATGAAGATGTGATTTTTGCCGCTACAGGCATTACACCAGGCGATTTTCTAGGCGGCGTTCGCTACATGTCAGATCATCGCGCAGAAACAGATTCAATCGTCATGCGAGCCAAAACCAAAACCATACGCTACATCCGTACAATTCATTATTTACCGAACAAACCCATTCTCATCTGAGAATGGGTTTGTTATTTTTGCATACTATAAATTCTTGTTACTCTTGATGCGTAATTTCCTGCACTTGTGCCAGCAATTGTTTGAAATGGCCTAACGTTTTATGAAATTCCGCCTCTGACATACAGATATTTCCCCACATCTTTTCAGGTACTTCTCCAGCTTGCAATTTCAGGGCATTTCCAACATCCGTCAGTCTAATTTCTACTTTACGTTCATCTTCAAGAGACCTGGTTCGTGTCACATAGCCAGCCTCTTGGAGCCGTTTCAGAAGCGGGGTCAACGTCCCGGAGTCCAGAAACAATCGTTCACCCAGTTCTTTCACCGTACAAGATTGGTGCTCCCACAGAACAAGCATAACCAGATACTGCGGATAGGTTAATTTTAATCGCTCCAGGAAAGGCCTGTACAACTTCGTAATTTCCCTAGAGCAAGCATATATGGTGAAACAAAGCTGATTGTCTAATTTCAATAATTCATCATTTTGCCCCATAAGTTTCCCCTCTTCCTTTTGACAACTGAACTTCCACCTGCTATGATAATAATATAAATTTATATTTTACACAATATAATTTCACGAAATCAAACTGAGAGGAATGATGTTTATGTCCATTTATGATTTTACAGTAAAAACAGCTAAAGGTGAAATCAAGTCGCTGAATGACTACAAAGGAAAAATTATGATTATCGTAAACACCGCCAGCGAATGTGGATTCACGCCGCAATATAAAGAGCTTCAAGCGATATATACTCTTCATAAAGAAAGCGGATTGGAAATTCTGGGCTTTCCGTGCAATCAATTCGGTAAGCAGGAGCCCGGCAGTAATGAAGAAATTCAAAGCTTTTGTGAGATCAACTATGGCGTTACTTTTCCGCTGTTCGACAAAGTCGATGTGAATGGTCCGCAAACCACGCCCCTGTATGATCATTTGAAAAGCAATGCGCGCGGCGTTCTCTGGTCTAAATCAATTAAATGGAACTTCACGAAATTCCTGGTAGACCGTAACGGCAAAGTACTGAAACGCTACGCCCCGTCCACTTCGGTCAGTGCAATAGAGAAAGATTTGAAGGCGCTGCTCTAGCAGCTGTATGTCCATGAACAAAGCAAAACCTCCTTTGCCTCTATCAAAAAGTGAAGTGACCCCAAAAAGTTAGACATTAATGTTATGCAGCCTGTAAGGCATGTGTTCGGTACTGTACCGGGCTCATGCCTTTTAGCTTTTTCTTGATGCGTTTGGAATTGTAGTAGTTCATATATTGATCTAGCTCCACTTTAAACTGCTCTATACTTTCAAACTCCTGTAAATATAAAAATTCAGATTTTAAGGTGCCAAAGAAACTTTCAATTACAGCATTATCATAACAATTTCCTTTGCGAGACATG
>AWVX01011259.1:0-13799 GCA_000500245.1 Cronartium ribicola 11-2
AAAAATGAGAAATAAATCGAGATAAGCAGAAGAATTGTTTTTTTTTGTTTTTTTTTTTGTAAAAAAAGGATATCGGATTGGCTCTTTATAATCATCATAACTTAAAACAGGTGTTTAAAATGAAAAGACAATGAACGACATAGACATGAAAAAAAAAAAAAAAAACACTCTCTACATGAAGCTTCAAAGAGATGTGTTCCAAAAATCACAAGTTTTTTTTAGTGCTTTTTATGGAGTCAAATGATAAGAAGAGAAAAGGTTCAGGATGATATGTGTGTTGATGAGTGAAGTATATAGATACTAGGGAGCACGCATAAATAACAGGCTACGTAAGTATCAAAGGATGGTAAGATGCCTAAAAGATTTGAATGTGAAAGGGGATGTTGGTGGTGATTCTTTTTTTTTTTGGTTTATTCTTGCCGTCATTTTACCTGTCAAATCATGGACAAAACAACTTGAGAAAATCAAAGCCTTCTATCAAACATTTTTAGTGAGGAGAAAAGAGAAAGAAAAAAAAAAAAAAAAGGATTGGAATCGCCAACAATAGTCACATTTGAGAATTTGAAGAGCGTTGTCAGACAACTACGCAAGTCCGTTGATCCTGAGCCTCAAAGAAATAAGACTGCAATCCCTGCAGAAATACTGAAGATGACTGTTGCGAGCCCTGAGGTGTTCCCAAGAGCTGCGGTTCGCAAACCCATGCTAGTCTGAAAAAAATTAAAAGTTAAAGAAGTCAGTAAGGTCGTTCACACTTGAAAGGGTTCACAGCTATTAGGTCTACTTACGTCCGGTGTCGAATTGTCTGGATAGGGGCTATCACCCTGGGGGCTGGTGATGTTTGGCTTGGGTGAGTCCGGGTTCGTCATGTTCGGCTTGGGTGAGTTTGGTTGCGTCATGTTTGGCTTGGGAAAGCCCGGGTTCGGCAAGTCCTTTTTCGGTGGCGGTGATTTGGGAGGACAGCCCGAGCCGCCGCTAGGTGAGGACTTCGGGCTGGGTGTGGGTGATGTGATGTCAGGCCCACCGGTTGGATAATTATCACCACTGCTGACGGATGGCGAGGGAGGACCACCGCTTGGGTAATTATCACCACTGCTGACAGGTGGCGAGGGTAGTCCACCGCTTGGGTAGTTATTTCCACTGCTGACAGGAGGTGAGCCGCCTGGGTATGGACTGGTCGTTGGTGAGCTTGGAGGACCACCAGAGGGATAATTATCACCGCTACTGACAGGAGGCGAGCCTCCTGGGTATGGACTGGTTGTTTGTGGGCTTGGAGGACCACCAGAGGGATAATTATCACCGCTACTGACAGGAGGCGAGCCTCCTGGGTATGGACTGGTTGTTGGTGGGCTTGGAGAACCGCCAGAGGGATAATTACCTCCATTGCTCACAGGAGGGCTGCAGCCGGTTGGTGTCTTACTTCCACAATCCGTGTCCGATGTTGGATAATTGTTGCCATTCGGTGGGGACTTCGGGCTGTTTGTCGGTGAAGTGATGCCAGGTCCACCACTTGGGTAATTATCGCCGCTGCTGACAGGTGGCGAGGCTGGTCCACCGCTTGGGTAATTGTCTCCACTGCTCACGGCGGGGCTGCCTCCGATAGGGTTGTCACTTCCGCAATCCGTGTCCGGTGTTGGATAATCGTTGCCACTCGGTGGGGGCTTCGGGTTGTTTGTCGGTGAAGTGATGCCAGGTCCACCGCTTGGATAATTATCTCCACTGCTGACAGAGGGCGTTTCGGTGGGGTAAGGATTTTTCGTGGTGGGTGGACTTGGAGGCGAGCCGCCTGGGTATGGACTGGTGGTCGATGGTGGGCTTGGTGGACCGCCAGAGGGATAATTATCCCCACTGCTGATGGGAGGTGAGCCTCCTGGGTACGGGCTTGTGCTTGGCGGACCGCCGGAGGGGTAATCATTGGTCGGTGGCGGTTGGGGACCACTGGTTGGGCTCGTGATGTCCGGCATGTTCTTGTCAGGATAAGGACTGGGAGACGGGGTAGGCTGTGTGGTTTCATCACATGGCTGGTCGACCTTTGACCCTTCTTCTTCACATTTGCAATTCTGAAGACATTATGAGAAGATAATCATAAAGGAATCAGTTCGAAGAGCTACAGATATCTGATGCGCTCTGATCGATGAATGGTATCGTGCGCACCTTCGTCGAGCCACCAGTGCTGGAAGATGTCGACTGTCATAGAAAACATAGGACCCCAGCATTCGTCATCAGAGTTATTGTGCAGGGACCAACCGTTCGATGATAAGCTAGAAATGAAAACTTACCGTGCTTGTTGATACCGATGCTGTGCCATTCATACTAATCGCGGATGCCGAGGACACCGCAGTACTTAGTGGCACGCTTCGAACGGACACATCATGGGCAGCTAAAACTACCAAGGTAAACAAAGCTGAACGGCGGTGCATGGTGCGCTTGTATGTGCTTGTAAGTTATAATAAATACAAATAATATTGAGATCCGATGAGCGTTAAATACTGAGAAGATGATACTATTCTTATCTAGAGCAGTTGCGTCTGCCAAAAATGTGGATGATTTTATAAACAGGTATGGCGAAGTATATCAGAAAAAAAGAAAATAAACTATGGGTTATTGGCTGCTGTGGTTTGACTTGGTTCAGGATGTGGAAGATGAAGAGAAATTTCGTAGGCAAGGAATGACGTTTATGACGGGGTGAAGTGTATGCCACCCAGACCCTCGGTATTTGTAGATGCGATTTCGTCCCGGTGGCCTGTCCAAACGACCGCCATTGCGTATGAACGTGCCGCAGAGTCGGTGGCACACAAAACGAAGCCATTCCCTTGGGTCAGCATTCAATCTGCAACAGTACTGCATATGGCTCAGCGAAAAACACTGCGGCAGAGCTATGCACTTCAACTTCGGCGAAGCCATTCTTCACCTCGATGACATGGGTGAGACAGCAAAAGGCAGCCATGTAAAACCGATTGCCGACGAGATCTTGTGGTGGAGACCAGGTCACAGCGACCGACGTTATCGACCTCCAAGTATCACATCATCTACTCATTCCGACCACGGCGAGGTGCGCAGCCTTTCGTTGAGGAAAGGCTTTCGTCCTTGCAAAGGCTTCAGCGATTGACTGCGTTCCACGTAGCCAAAGTCACTGTTACTCGTTACGGCCACACGCTCTGACCCAGCCTTTGAATGATCATGTGGCAATCAAGTCATCCCCCAACAATAAATCACAACGAACCTGACACAATCTATCTGCGCTCAATAATTCACTAGTGGGTCTGCAAAATCGCCCCATGTAAAGTGATTAGGGCAGTCACGACATGCCTCGGACATTCGCTGCTGCAGAATTCCTTCTCGACGAGTAATGTTTCATCTTCAGCGTCGGAATCATTGCCCGCGCTTCTGGTTTAGCTTTCAGTTCTTCGGTGTGGCAAGCCATGACTCATCAGCGGCATCGGACAAACAAAATGTGGATAAAGTGGATGCATCCTTCTTGTCATTTCCTTCAAATTTCTCTCGGGGAAAAATTGTCCGAGGAGTTATCGGATTGAGTTTCTGGGACAAGCTGGGACAGCTTTATCCGAGGTACATAGAGACCCGAGGTCTTATCAGACTCAGTCCAACCCTCGGATGATCTTCTTGGATGCAGTGTCCGCGGCAATAAATTTCCAAGGGATATATGAAGGTAGTGCGATGTGGAGGTTCTCAGGTAAGATATCATAATAAGATTCCTTGACAAGGAACACCGATGGATGTATTTTCTCAAGTGGTGCAGTCGATTCGAAAAGTGATGTTGTTTTTACTAGAGCTATAGCCACGTGTGTCGTAAGCCATCTGGCTAATGGATCATACTGGTAGAGCGTAGGGCGGATGGAAAAATCGCAAAAAAACGCAGACGGAGAAGCAAAACAGATGAGTGATGTGGATGTTGTGGGCTCAGAGGAGCGCAGACGTGATCAGCCATGGCATAAACTGGTTGGGAGTAAACCTCTTCTTTTACTAGTGAGAAGTTTAAAAACACGGATAGGTACCTGTTAAATAAGTAGTGAGGTGAGATTAAGGTACTGATCCTTTTCTCTACCCTTGCTCTGCTGAAGATGATGCTAACTTAAAAAGGAAAGCATGGTGGGATTTTGTAAGCAAGTTGTTACGAGGTAGATGGAGGAGAGCTGTACTAGGCTTGTGATCTGCAGACTTGAAGTGAGTGTGGTTTGGGTTTAAACAACATGAGGAGTTAACAGAGATAAAGAAAGAAAGAAAGAAAGAAACAATGTGTCAGAGTGTGGGTGAGTATGATAATTAAGGTTTGAGGGGGTTGGGATATTTACTCAGTCTCTTTTCGCAGATGGGGAAAAGAGACTGTGAGGGGAAAAAGTTGGTGGTGGTATACGGGGGAAATTTTGTGTGTGGTATAGGACTATGCTAATGTTGATTCAGGGCTGTATTGAACCGATGGAATCAGAACACTGTGACAACTAGGTTGTTCTTCTGAAAACAATAAATTCTCACATCCTAAAACTACTTCCAAAGTGTAGACAAGTACAACCAGTGCAGTGTAAGTTTTCCAAACATGCACTAATCTGAAGGCTTTACTCTGAAGCGTTGTTGCCTTATTGTTATCATTCATCACTTCAATTCCTTAATAGCTAGGTATTTGGTTCCTGATATTTCATTACCGTTTATAGACCTAGACTGACACTGACTAACTCATCCACCTTTTTATCTTTCTAGTGCGTAGGAAACTCTCAGTTGTTATTGGGCTGGGAAGGTTGCAAACAATCCAACAGGTTTTCTTATTCACATCCAGAAGAGATTTGTAGCCAACTTTTTCTCATATCATGTAGGAGATCCAGGTCCTACTAATTCATTCTGGTATTGGTTTACACAGTTTAAAATCATAAGAAAAGATTAAGTTTGTGTCAAACCAAAGAACAGCTCTGCAGACACCTTTAACCAAGGGAATTGAAAAGTTTGTGAATAAGGTGATGGGGAAATAACCTCATCTTGGGTCTAAGGAAGATTGAGCAAAATTAAAATGCAACAAGGTGGATGAGGTGATTTCCAAGATTGGAAGACATGCTCTCAAATTAGACTTTGACTATTACCAAGTCTCTTGCTGAACAAGGTACATGAGAAAAGGTTTACCCAATCAAAGCCAAATCACAGCCACAAGAGAGGTGAGAACACAAGATTTCATGACTCTGAAACAGAAGGGACTCAACACACAGCTCATATTGGTGTGTTTTCTGGATCAGTATACTTTATTTCAAAATTACTGTACTATGAACATAACACTTTCTCAGGTCGGCTTATGCTGGTGTTCAGCTACAATTGAGGGATCTGCAGTGGTTTTGGTTTCTTTTTTTAGTGAAATGGCACTGATGCTTTTCCCACCCAATTTCATCACCAGAAAAAAAAATCTTCCCTGCCCTTTACTGCACCTCCTTGAATTTTTTTTTTTTTTTTTTATTGCTCAAAGTTCTTTTTGAGCCTTTCGGCTATTAAGCACTACTTATGTTTCCAAGCACCATTAAAAACCCTCTGGCTGTGTCAGGGAAAAGGTAGCTTGTTGGCTGTTTCATCTATTTACAAGGCAGTAGTATCTAAGTGTGGTGCTAAGGGATAGAGGTGGCTACTCTCGCGGCTGGCGCCTATTGCTAGGCGTCTCCTCATTGGAGATGGATGCCCATTCCCAACGGTCTTTCAACCGCCAGGTGTATTTACAGAATTGCACGACAAGGGGGAAGGCTTTTGGTGAGGTTGAGGTTGAGTGTTTTGAGGGATTTTTCAAGAGTTGCTCTCTCGTGCTTGTACTTGCTGCAGATAAATAGAAAGTGTTCTATTGTTTCCACTCCCTCCTGGCATTCGCAGGAGGGGTCCATGTGTCAGCTTGGGCATATTATGGAAACACCTGTAATAACCCATAAGCTAACAAGAAGTACATATGTACACTGTGACAGAACATATGTACACTGTAGCAAGGGGTATAAACATAGGAAATGCTTATACCTGTGTAAGGAGTACGGAGTAGACTATATTTCTTTAATTTCATTACTCTTCTTTATTTCTCTCTATATATGTAAGTAGGACACCCCTTAACTCTTAGAAACCCGATATATGAAACTAGTCGTGCGTTTGGCCACCATAGATTGGTGATAAAACCAAATTGAGAAATTATAAAAGGTTTCCTGCACAGTCATTAAGAAAGTGATGGTATATGTAAAAGACCCGACGCCGACCACGGGCGAGACCAAATGTCTCGGGACGGGGCCAGGTCGGTCGGAGTCTTACTTTGGATGCTTGATCATTTGAGGAATTTCTCAAATGCAGAAGCCAAGCCACACCTGTCCACTCTCCACCCCACTGTATTCAGGGGTTTTTTTTGTGGTAGTGTAGTGCTGGGCCACTACCCTTTGGAGGACTGCACTTCACTATTTAGATGCATCACTATCTCATTTGGTAGTGGATTGCTGAAGCAATATCACACCACCTTGCAAAAAAAAAGGCTCCTTGATGTTGCCAAACGTTTTCTGGATTCTCTCAAGCTTTTTCACTAACCTCAGGTTTTAAATAAGCAATTGGAACAATAACCCTTGTAATATTACAATTTGATTGTGTGGCAGATTTAAAGACCTTCTTAACCTTGCACAAAACAAAAACACCACAAAAAAATCAGGGTAAATGTCCAAGATGTACCAAAAGGCTGGACGTTTTTCTTTCTGATTTTATTGAAATTGTATTCCAGTCTCTTTTGCACATCTTATTCAAATGTAAGGTGAACCAGGACATCAAAAAGTTTGAAAGAATCCAGAAAATGTTTGGCAACATCAAGGAGCCTTTTTTTTGCAGGGTGGTGTGATAGTGACGCATCTAAATAGTGAAGTGTAGTCCTCCAAATGATAGTGGCCCAGCATTACACTACCACAAAAAAAACCCCTGAATACAGTGGAGTGGAGTGGAGTGGACAGGTGTGGCTTGGATTCTGCATCCGAGAAATTCCTCAAACGATCAAGCATCCAAAGTAAGACTCCGACCGACCTGGCCCCATCCCATCTCTGATATGTAAGCTTCATTACACTGCAAGGAGAGTCACAAAACACAGCCAAAAATCACGGTAGGATCTTCAGTGTAATTCAAGTGCTGAGTGAGATTTTTTTTTTTTTTTCAGATTTTTTGGATTAAGTTTGTATTTTCAAATGACAAATACAATGCTGATTTGGGGTCTTCTGGTAGGCAAATTCCAAAAAAAAAAAGCACACATTATGGTGCATTTTGTGGGTGGTGGATGAAGTATAAAATGTAACAAAAATTCAAAAAACAAACAAACTCGGAAAATGTTAGTTCTTGATGGGAAGGCTTGATCATTTTTCCACTTTTTTTTTTAAAAAAAAAAGCTTTACAAGGTCTGAACCTGCATTGTATCTTTCAATGCCTAAGAGGGTTCAAAACAACATTAAGTCTGAAGGAAGTGACCTAAATTTTCATTTTAACCCCATGGAAAAATTCTCAGAAAATCACTCAATCCTCCTCCTAAGCATTTCATTCCTCACTGATATTTTCAGATTTTTGTTTCATTGTTTACATCATCTTTCAACCAACTAATGCACCAGAATGTGTGCTTTTGGCTGCATTTGCCTACCAGAAGGCCCCAACTCAATCACCCTGATACACATGGTGCAATCTTCAAACCCCGGTGTTTCCCACCCACCACGTGTACCAAGTCAAGGCCTGGACAAAGTTCTATGCGAGTCTAATGCATAGACTTGGACAGCGTTCAACAATCTACCACACAATACATTATTATTTGTTGAAGGGAGGTGAGGTGTAGGGTATGTACCGTACGGTACACCACTGTCGCAGTAGACCTAAGCCGCTTGGGGAGGGGGGATACCGAAATCCAATCTTAATCATGAATGATGCACACTGTAGCAGTACATGCAGCATGTAGTCTGTATACAGGACTGTGGGGGTACACAAGCTGTAGGACTGCGGCATCCCGTGATTGCGTACAGTCGGACCGGGTCGTACCGGCTGCTGAGGTAAGCCAAAAAATCCCTACTGTCGTAATTTTTTTTTCCCTTCCTTGAGGTTGATGTGGTCTGAAGAATTTTGACCATCTGGACTCAGCTTTGGAACAAACTTGAGACTGGTAAATCAATCCGAGAAAGAAGAAGTTTATAAACATATCACTGATAATCTGACTCCCCTCTGTTTTCTGTCTCTGTCCTTAGCACACAGTAACTACCCTTGCTACAAACACTGCTTCGAATTGCTTCTTTGAAAGTTTCGGAATCACTCACAACAACTCAATCCGGCATGTCCGTTGACTCAAGTTTGGTTTTGGTTCAACCGAGTCCATCGATGCCTTCGGTCGAGAAACTCGAAAATGGAGCTGAACTTACATCTGAGGCTTTGATAGATAATACCAAGCAACAGCCCGTGAACTCGTCTGAACCTGAACCCAGTCAGTCTTCTTATACCAAATTGTTTCTCATTTCTGATGCTTTTTTTGATCTGTTCTATAAATTCTCATGAGCCCATTCACCCTTGGCTTAAGTCCATTCGAGCTCCCAACATTCTTTTTTGTGCTGTCTTGAAGTATATCAGTTTTTCAATTTGACCTGAATCACTTACCCATTCTACGTTTTGACATAGAAATATCCGAATTATCCATCTTCATACCTAAACCAACGTTCTGCGATCAAGTCAAATTTCCTACGCATGTGTTACCAACTGTTGATCCAGAAGATCAAAAGTCCTCTTACTTGATCTTTACAATCACAATTCAAGGATCTGAAACTATTAGAGAATTACAACAAGTAGTACTTGAATCTGCAGAGGGTTGGTGGTTAGGAAGCTTCGGACTTGCAACTGTTCAACTCGATAAAAATGGTTTACCAGATCAAGCTTTAAATGATTCATCTAAACGTAATATCTTAGGAGAGTTCTCAGAAGTGGCATCAGCTTTTACGGATCAAAAGTTTGAGGATCCTAGCGTTAAACGTGCTTTGGAAGTTGTTAATAGTCAGTCTGATTATCATACATAACTCATTTCTTTGCCACAGTTTACTGACACTGAAAAGTCATTTTGCATCTTCAAAGTCGACTACAATGATTACAGTACACGTTTCCATGTAATCCGAATGCGAGATGTTTTGTATCTTCAAGCTCCTGGCTTATTATTAGGAAATCCGACTCCCTCCGTCACTTATGATCCAACCCAGATCGGTTTATCTGGTGGCATCAGCGCTTTCCCTACAATTCGAGGCCCTAACCCTGACATCGAGGCAGCTCCGTCTGAGAATGTAGAGTCCGATGTTGCGGAAACAGCTCTCGTTTCTGCCAAAAACAAGAAGAAAAAAGCACCACGTGGTGTGTCTGAAGACGAACAGAAACCTCAACTTTCAACTACACCTACAGACCCGAATCCGATAGCCTTAGAAGAACTCGCCAATTATAAATTTGATCCTACTAAACCATTTGTAGGTTTCGAGGCCGTACGAAAAAACTTTGATAGCGTTGGGAATGACCCACCATCCCGGTATTTAAAAACTTTTGCACTCTCAAATTGGAATCCTCCTCCTCACCCACTTCGACTAAGAGGTCATCACCTTTACTTAACAATCACGACACTTGAATGTGAAACATTCCAAATCACTTGTCATCTCAAAGGTTTTTATATTAATAAATGCACCAAATCTCAATTCGATCCATCACCACGAATCTCTACTACCGTTTCATCAGATCCAACAACTTATAAATCTTTGATTCATCTCTTTTGTTCAATTTCTCCACTTTTCACTTCTCAAATAGCAAAATGTTGGAATCGAGCACTTACGCCTTCTTTACCAGATTTTTTCGCCTCAATTTCAATCACAAATTGTCCTCCAGCTTACCCTTGGTTGGTAGACTCGCCGATCCCAACACCTGATGGAATCAGAACTCAATTAGCTTATCTATTAACAGGTAGTATTACAGCTGAAAGTCTTCCATTAGCACGTGATTGGGCAGATGAATTTGCACAAGTAAGAGAACTTCCAAGAAAGACAATTCAAGAAAGAACTGTAAGGGATAGAATGTGGAATCGAATTCAATCTGATTTTAGTTTGGCTGCTACTAGAGGTGTAATAGCTTGTAATAGAGGTGAAGTACCTGCTTTAAATCCTCATGAACCAGAACCTTGTTGGACATTTGTACATAATAATATGTTATTCAGTAGAGCAGAAGATCCTATAGCGGCTTATGATCATTTAGGTGGTACAGCTGCTGCACGTGCTATTGCTAGTAAAGATCTCATGAGTATCAAGTACCTAAACGAGCTTGACGTTCCTGGAATTTATACAATGGGAAGCGCCGTGATCGATTATCATGGTAAACGTTGGATCGCTCAAGGTATGATCCCTGGCATATTCCGACCTCCAGACTTTGAAGCCGAGGCCGCTAAGCAACAAGGACCGATCACACAAAATGGAGCCGACGACAAACCAAACACGAACGGGCATGATAAAGTTGTAGCGAATGATGAAGCCGATTGGGAAGATGTGAAAGACGCCGAGACTGGTACCCGAACTACTCAAAAACCTGAATTAACATCATCTGTCCCAGCGCTTTCTACTTACGAAATTATGTATGGAAGTGTCGATATCGAAAAGCCGGAGGTTGGATTACGATCGGATCCCACTTTTCATAAATTGGCTGCTAACGTCGCCGCCGGGTTTCACCTCGTCGAACATTCTGTCACCGATGCCACCGGTAAATCTCATCGGCTTTGGTTGAGTGCTGATGTTCATGGAATCCGAGCTACCGATGGTCGATATTACTTGATTGATCTCTGTGCGTAAAGCTTTCTCTATTTCAGCCTCAGACTATCTTCTTTTGCTGAACCTGATACCTTTTTCGGAACGGTAGATCGGATGACACCCGTCGATATCTTGTTCCTCGAACAGGATGTCAAGGGAGCAATCTTGAACGATGTTCCTGTCTCTGACGCCGACAGTGCTCCTGCTCAGGGTAGCCCCGAAGTTGACTACCCTCATCGATTTACACTTATTCGCATGGAAGCAATCACGGCCTTCAAAAGCTACAAGTTTCGTCAATACGCTGTCGCTCAAATTCAAAAGCATCAAAAGACTGCTACTACCGAGTCCACTGATACTATTTCTAAAGCTAGCGAAGCTGAGCCAGAAAAACTCTCGGTGCCAGAAGAGGATTTCGAGTTCGGTCTTAATCCCGATGCTTGTGTGGATCGGAAAGGTCAACCTTGGGAAGCTTCGGTTGATAAGGATGAAAAAGCGGTAGCGACGATCCGAGAATTATCGGCATTCGTACGCGATCAGCTTTTACCGACAGTTGTTCAAGCTCTATCCGAACTCAAAGGTCTACCGGCTGATGGAAGACGTTTGAGTGATCTCCTACATTCACACGGAATTAACATTCGATACCTCGGTCAAGTTGCTCATCGACTAGAGTCAGTCGCCAAGGAAGTCGCTCTTGGGGGAGATAACAAGGAAGATCAGTTAGTGGTTTTGCAAGCTTCTATCGCAATGCTACACAGTGAAATGGTTTTCAGAGCTTGTAAACACATCCTTAATCGCCTGTTGGACCGGACGACCGAGCCCGAGGCATGTTACTGCATCTCCCATTTCCTCAACTGTTTACTCGGCACATCTCCGGCTATCCCTCACGAACCTGTTTGTCAAGACAGTGATGCTCCTTGGAAAACTTACACCCACAAGCTTCTTCGAACTGAGATCACTCAGGAGGTTCGTCGACGATATCGATACGCGCTACCTAGCACTTTCTTCAGCGATCGGCTCCCGTCGACCAAGTTACAAATGTTGCGCGAGATCTGTACGCGAATGGGTATTCAACTTGCTCTGAAAGATTATCGGTTGTATGTACCGGTGTCCGAGGCCGACGCCGAAACCGAGCCAGTGACAGTTAACGGAGGAGTCCATTCAACCGATGACGAAAACTCAGCCGATAGCGCACCCGCGCCCGAACCGACGGTACAGAGCTCTAGTAAGAACAAGAAGAAGAAGAAATCTAGATCCAAGAAGACTGCTGCGGCTATCGCTACCGCTGCTCAACTATCTTCACAAGTCTTTTCACCGGATGACGTACTCAACGTTTTGCCGATCGTAAGGGACTCAACATGTGGTAGTCCAGTTGCTGATGAACTTTTCGCTGAAGGACGAAAAGCTTTTGCCGGAGGTGATATCATATTGGGTCAAGAATTGTGTACCGACGCTATGGCTACGTACGAGCAAGTCTTTGGTGCCGTTCATCCCGAGATGTGCCGACATTGGCATTCGATGGCGATCTTATATCATCAAATTTCGCAGCGTGTATTAATGGATTTGAACGAGTACAACGAACGTCTGATTGAGTTGACCAAACTATTTCAAACTGCAACCAACGAAACTGAACGAGAGAAGTTCAAGACACTTATTCTGGCTTACCAGAATGAGAGGGATCCGGAAGCTACTAAGGCTGAGATTGATAATTATGTTCAATTGGCGGCACAAAACTTGAGACAAAGTGTGATTGTAGCTGAAAGAACTTTGGGTCTTGATCATCCTGAGACCATTCAACATTACTCAGACTTATCCGTGATGGAATATTCCCTTGGTAACACTAACACCGCTTTACGATACACTAAGCATGCTTTAGATCTCTTGCACATCGTTTACGGACCTGGCTGTCATCCAGATGGTTGTTCAGCTGTTACACATGCTAGTTACTTGGCTCAAGCGACTGGAGAGCTTTCAAAACAGAGTCGACCAGAATCTCTTTTCGAATTATCTCAAACTATGATAGGTAGTTTCTTTGGTAAATCATCAGCCAAATATGCAGAAGCTACATTACTTCTCTCACAAGTTTATGCCCAAGGAGGTCAAAAAGATTTAGCACTTAAATATGGTGAAGAAGCTAAAAAATTATATTCAGATCGATTTGGTGAACTTCATGAACATACTAAACAAGCTAATCAATTACATGAAGCTATTATTAAATCTGTCGAAGCTCAAATCAAAGGGGATGAAGAGAAAAGCGCTCGTCTTGCTAAACGTTTGGGTTTAGACCCTAAAAGAGCTGCTACACTTAGAGCTCGCTTATTGGCTTCTTCTAATTCAACGAGTAATGGTCATGCGAAGGCTAACTTGAGTCGATCACCCGTGGTGGCCACACCTGCTCCCAAGGTCGCTGTTTCACGTAAGTTCATCTCTGTCTTTTGTTCGGTAAGGACCCTGAAATTATGGAACTGAACTGTATCTTTTTGTTGTCTTTTGTTATGCAGCAAGAGCATCTAGTACTGCAACAATTGATGAACTTGTAAAATACATTCAAGGCTCACCTGCAAAACCCAAAATGGCTATCGGAACTCGAGCTCGTTAACAATTCACTGATGATAGATTAGACTAGTGATCTATAGACAAGTAAAACAAAATGATAGCAAGTATTGGAACTAAAGTGCCTTTCCAATTTTGCATGTCCCTCCACACTCTCCCTTTATTATTTACTCTTTCAACAAAAGAAAAACCACATGGAAAAAAAGAAGACCATAATGCCCCAAATAAAACTTTTCGTGTCTTCATCTGTTCATAAAACCCCAAAAAATACTTGTTGATCAATTGACCTAAAAAAAAAAACAAATACCTTTATGAAAAACTGGTTCAAGTTTTTTTTTTGAAGTAGTAGAAAATTTGATTACCTTTTTCTGTATTGCTGTTTTTACTGGTTATACTGAAATTCCTAATTTTAACAAAAATCCCCAATCTTGTCCATCTCCCAACCGTTAGAGCAATTTCTCTTTTTTT